>JAAEAF010002775.1:0-106149 GCA_011037195.1 Triatoma infestans | reverse complement strand
CTTTACCACTTTACTAAATGATTTTTTTCACTTTTTTGCGATTTTCCCAAAAATTGCTCCGACGACTTTCTTCAAACTTCCCATATAAACTACACAGACAAAGATATACAATTTACATTTTTTTAAATATTTGTCTGGGAAAATTCACTCAAGGGTAATTTTCCGGGAGGGGTGGGGTTATGTTTTTCTCTAAAATGCTATCATAGTTGATTATACAATTCTATCATCCAAACAAAATTAATTAGAAATAAATAGATGCCCGAAATTCCGAGTTTCAAGAAAATTAATAAACCGGAAGTGCGCTTTTACGGAAAAGTATTTTTCAGTTTTCGACGAATTTCATTAAATTTGGTACAATAACTACAAAATTTGACAATTATAATTTTGAGAACTGGAGTAAGAGAAAGTTGAGTGAGTGTTTCACACCAGATTTTTTTCTTCTTCTATTTTGTTGATGCTATTGCTTTATATATCTTGCGATTATCGTAATTATTATTTCATTATTTCTCTTTAATTTAGATGTCAGTACTTTTATTTTTAGTTTTGTAGACAAATATGTAATATATTTGTATGAGTATTTAACTCCTTGCTTATCTAAAGCAATAAACTTATTATTACTATTATTATTTTTGTTGTGTTGTTGCAAAAATAATTATGATTTTGGCATTGTTCAAATTCGCCATTTAATACTGGAATTCCCAGTTCGAGTCCAGCGTATAACTAAATTTTATATTTGTTTAAAAAATGTTAATAGTAAAGTAGTGCTTCCGCCCCCGTCCACGACACCTAATTTGGTAGTTGGACGTTAAGCCCGCCTGAAAAAATAGGCATTACTTAATACTGGAATATTCTTAAATAAATTATTTTAATGTGCATTTTTGCCACATTTATTTTATTTTATTTTTTTTGCTAATGAAATTATTAAATTTTATTTTACATTATTTCAGGAAAAGAGACAAGAGCTATGAAGATGAAGAGCGAAGAGGTAGGCCATTGGAAAACGACCTAGGGTAATCATCGAAGCTGATCCTCTTAAACTTTATAAGACAACTTATCTACCATTCTTTAGTCTTTCGGACTAAAAAATAAATTACAAAGATATAAAAAGCTCCATAAGTGGTTGCCTCATGAGCTAATAGAACACAAAAAAAATCGTCGTTTTGGAGTGTCATCTTATCTTACTCTACTGAACAATTACGAACCTTTTCTAGGTCGGATTGTGATGTGTGACATAAACTGGATTTTATATGACCAACGGGACGACCAGCTCAATGACTGGACCGAGAGCAAGCTCCAAAGCCAAACTCCATCAAGCAAAGATCATGGTAACTTTTAATGGTCTGCTGCCGGTCATATCTACTAGAGCGGCAGAACCACCATATCTAAAAAGTATGCTCAGCAAAATGTGAGATGACTGAGACTTACAAGCCTACAGTAGCATTGGTCAACAGAAAGGGCGTAATTCTTCTTCAAAACACCAGCTCCGCAAGTCGCACAACCAACGCTTCAAAAGTTGAACGAATCCATCCGCTAAATATACTACATCTCTTGCCAACCGACTAACACTTCTTTAGACATCTCGAAAACATTTTGCAAGGAAAACATTTCCACAATCAGCAGGATGCAGAAAATGTTTTCCAAAGTGCGTCGAATCCCGAAGCATGGATTTTTGCATTAAACAAACTTATTTCTAGTTGGCATCAATATGTCTATTATAATTATTCCTTTTTTGATTATTTGATTAACAAGTCCGAAATTGTAATTATTTTTTGCACCAAAGTATATTTAAATTCGCCCATATATTGAAATAATATTTTATTTTGGTATTATCCCTCTCTCTCCCTTCAACAGAGTTCCATTTTTGAGAGAAAAAAAAATTAGATATAGCGCGAAAATACCAAGAGAAAAAGATTTTTGATGTTTCTCTTATCATCAACTTCTTCCATAATGCAAAATGCAGATAAAGTCCCGATGAGCGAATATTTGAAACGAAACGGCTCGGTCTCCATTGCAATGCAAATTGTAATTTGTAAGATGGGAATGAGAATTATCTCTGGAATCATCATTCGATTAAGTTGTCTAATAAATGAAAAAATGCGTAATTGCGTTGAATGAACACTATTTAATCAGCGCAACTGGAAGAGAACAGATACTGAGGTGGGGAAGGGTAAGACATAGCAATGACAACTAATCTAGAAAAATGAAAAATAAAGAAACACCTCAAACTTTGGCTGGTCAGAAACTCTAGAAAGATCTCTGAATTCAAGCTGTAAGGTAGTAACTTCTGATGTTGAACTGTCTGGACCCCATCTAGGGGAATGTGCGTTATGAGAAGCTAAGTTAACATCAGAATATGGGATAGGAGATGGTGATCTTGTGAAACATGGTAGCAATCTTTCTCCCAAATCTATCTGTAACAAAAACAAATTAAATTTACATAAATAAAATAATAGCGAATTTATTACAACCTTAACCCATTAGAAGTTAATTACACATTTTAAACCCAATGAATGGGATAAATAAATATTTGATTTGAAAAAGGGGAAGGATAAACAATTTTCTATATATGCAAAAAATAATCTATAAAAGTGGTTCAAGTTGTTAATAATTACGACTACAATGTAATCATTCACTACTACTTGGAGGATAGGTACCTGTACTCCCACGGCCACCGCCTTCATAAATTTATTAGGACAAATTAATAAAATTTCAGGTTCAAATCTGGAAAATTGTCAATTTTATGATTTTGTAACTGCAGTAAGAGAACTGTGCTCTTCAATATATTTATTCAATATTTTTTTATAGTTTACAGGCGATTTAAGGAGGTTTGGATGCCCGGGAAAACTGATTAATAGAATTTTAATATCTATCTAGATGATGAAATGTAATTGGTGTGTTGAGTTGTTGTAGTTTGTAGTTTGTAGTGGCTTGAGCGGTTTTGTAAAAGGGCTTGTAAGTATATATGTTTAAGAGAGAAGTAAAAAGAATGTTTAAGAAAACACTGGTAGACTAAATTGAATATATTCTTTAAAGATATTTAAATGCTATTCAATAACACTGTAATTAAGTACAAAACTCTTATGTTTTAATTTATAACTGGCACAGTCCTGATGTGTTCTGCTTCGGTGCTACAACAAACTATCTTGAAGGAATGTCTTCTAATTGTTATTTCAAATCTTCCCCTGTGAGAAGAAGGGGTACACAATGCTATCAAGTTCATAAAACTCTAAAAGACAATAGTGGTCTTCTAGCTGAAATGTCCTTTTGCAAGGGAATGTCACACATTTTGATAATTTTGATTTTTTCAAATTAAATATATTTTTAATTTCTTGCATCCATCACAATGACCTATCTACTCTACTAATGCGCTGTTAAGATCTTAAGACTGGAGCATTATGATACGTGTCATCATCTCAGTCAGTTAAGTCGATCCTACAGTTCTCAGCCCTTTGCAAATGAATTCATAGCATTTAAGATATTAAGTAATCCTGATGTGGATGGAAACCCATAATCAGGTCCCACTCGGCATAACAAGGCTCGGATATTCAGGGATTAAGGGCAACGAAGAAGCAGTGGATTGTCTTGCAGGGCCCTCATCATCCCACAGAACCTATTTTGCGATATCTTAAAATTCTTCCTAAGGCTTTAGACCTTAAAACCAAATCTCAGGATTAGCGGTTTGAAATCCTAGGACAAGCAAATAACAACAAGGCCTAAGCGCCTACTTGTAGGCAGGTGAAAACTCAATTTCGAGACTTTGACATGATGTAAAAAAGGTGTGAATTGCCGGTTTCAAAAGAAAACTACTGGAAATAGTCTGTTTTCCGCTGGTATTAATGTAAATTTAAACAAAACAGTCGAGAATTAACAAGAAGGACTTACGAGGTATTTTTGTGAATTAAGTACTTCATATTACGTTGATTTGTAATTTTTTCAGTCGTGATTCTGGGTTTGATATGAAGAATGTTGACAACTTCCCTTTGGGTTATTTTCATTTCAGAATTATTTGATTTTAATATTTTTCCTGCGTATATAAATTCTAACATTTATATAGCTTTTTATATTAACATAAAACAGAAATTTTGAAGCCAGATATAATTGTAACCAAATTTTTTCTCAGCAAAATACTTGCCAAAATATTAACAGGAGTGTGAACTAACTTGGGAAGGAAGCAAACTGGGGAACAAAACCTATAAAAAGTGAATTTATTTGTCTAAACTAAGAGATTATTTACTTACTGCTTTTTCTAAATAGATCCTGTCAGTAGTAAGGTGATAAGCACTTAGCAGCCCTCCCAAAACTCTGATGGTAACTTCAAACAAATTTACATCATTGTAAGTGTTCAAACTGAGTCCATTAGCAATCCATTCCCTCGCTGCTGCCAATTCTGTTAAAAATAATAACAATGAAAAATCATAATAAAATAACTAATAATTTATCTCCGTCTACGTTTCATTTTAAGCAATACTATCCAGCTAATCAAGGAGAAAAATTATAAATAACAAAACTTGATAACTCTTTAAATAGTAAATTAAATCTTCTAATTAAATCTGATTATTATTCTTCTCACTAATACAAGTTTCCAAAACTTGATAACTTTCCTCGAACCGTGATAATTTATTTTTATAAATTTTAGTTTATTTAGATTGAATATAAATTATGATTATGGCCATACTTTGTTTGTAACTTGTGAATTATAGTAGAAAGTATGATTATATAAACGGGAACTGATTCTGCCATTTACCACATAAATTTAAAGATTTTTTGTGGTGGTTGGTTCCGCAGAGCTGGAAAGCATCAGAGACATTTTCCGGGGTAGCCTGCTTCATTTTGTGGTCATCGACCGGTTTCGGGCGTTCGCCCATCTTCAGGATGCGTTTTTCAGACAGTGTGACAACACAGACTCGCACAGAGTAACTTAGTTTCACACTAACTGAGTTACTCTGTGCGAGTCTGTGTTGTCACACTGTCTGAAAAACGCATCCTGAAGATGGGCGAACGCCCGAAACCGGTCGATGACCACAAAATGAAGCAGGCTACCACAGAAAATGTCTCTGATATTAAAGATTTATTTAATTTGCAAATTTTATTACTATGAAAATTTTATTTACTATGAAAAAATTGTATTTACTATGCAAATGATAATTAGATATGGAAGCTATTAAACCACAAAACTAATAATGAACTGCTTAAATGAAAGTTTAAACCGTTACTACAAAATGTTAATTATAATGCACTATTCGTAATTATAATTCTGTGAAGACCCGTTCATTTTCAGTCAATAAATTCCGTGCTGAATGATTATGGAGTTGAAATATTTTGGGAGAAAAACATTAAGGAATTTATTCTTTGCTAAATGGTTTAAACTGGAATGCTGCAGTCTTATATGAAATGCAGCATATATAATAGAAGTAAAATAAAGTAGTGCTTATTTTTTCAGGCGGGCTTTATGTCCCAACTACCGATCAGATGTCGTGACGGAGGCGGATAGCAAACAAACTTCACATTACATACTCATTTTAATACATGAAATAAAAACTAAGGCCAAGACCGGGAATCGAACCCAGTATCACTATGCTTCTCAGTTTTGAGGTTCCAACCTCTAACCGCTCTATTTTATACAAGTATTTTCTTTTTTCCCTTTAAAGGACCAGGTGTTTCTTTGGAAATTATTTTTCTTTTTCTATGGAGAATTTATTTTTTTGAAAAGTGATGCACCCGTGTGTTTTCTTTCTCACAGTTTTTAAATCTTTTCATTTCTAAGTGTTAATTACATCTATGTACAAGAATCTCCTGATAGACGGTTTAAACAAAAAAGCGTCATTAATATTCTGAATTTTATTGAGGTTTTCAGTTTATACTTTAAATAAACACTACTACTAATAATAATATAAGGTGGTAAATAATAATTGATCTCTATTTACGAATGATGCTGTAGCCATTTCTACATGAATAATAAGGAAAAACTAAACTATTAAATTAAAAAACATTTCAAAGAAATTGGCATATTAATGACAATAATACGGCTAACATATTAATGATGATAAGAATAAAAATTCAACTAGTAAAAAGTCAATTAACAAAACAGTAACGTACAAACTGTATAAAATACTTCCTCTTACTAAGAGTAAGATAAAGTAAAAATTATCAACAAAATAAGCTAGCAAATGATATTTTGCAATGGAATAATGAAATACCTTGGTTAAGCCCCATTATATACATTGTGTCTAGAGAATCAACAATGGAAAGTCCTAACTTAAACCAATCATGATGTCTTTGTGAAATAGGCTTAAGATGATCATGTCCCCAGGCAAACTTAACGTAACCTGTCCAAGCGTGTTTAAATGCTTGCACGACTGCTTCTTGTCTTTTAGTTATTTTAATTTCATTATCAGAAAAGTTTGAATGAGGTGGTGCTGGCGGTAATGGTGGCGGAAGTGGTTTATTTGGTGGCACATCGGGAGCAACTACAACCTGTTCAACATCACCTCCTACAGATAAAATACGTCCCTCTCCATCTGCTCTTTGCTGAGGTTCTTCGACAACAGGTTTTTCAACTTCTACATCATCTACTTTGGGTTCCTAAACAGAAATTAAAATGAAATAGTTACTTTAAAAAAAAAAAAACTGAAAATTTATTGCAATGGAAAGCTAATCTAAATTTGAATGATTATCAAGTAGTAAGCCTATTTGTTCGAATTTTCTAATCACTTCATTCTGATTAAAGTGAAGCCTACACAAAAAGTATTTAATTCAAAGAAAAGAGAAAATTACCAAATATAAAAGATATCATCAAAAGTGTGCTTAAATATTTCAACAACTGAAGCCTGAAATGCTTACCAGTTGTTTAAACTTTAATGGGAATTCAGCTAACCCCAATTTTTCTGGAACAGGGGTAATCTTAAGTGAAGAAAAATACACATCTTCATTAGCACGCCAAAAATATATCACACATAGAAGCGACAATAACATTAAGAGCCCTGTAATTAGGCTCCTCTGAAGTCTTGATAACTGGTTCCATGTCTGAAATGTTACAAAAATTATTGAATGAAAAATCTGTAAGCAATTTTAAATAATAAAAAAACAATCCTTACTCTCCACAAACTCCTTCGGCTTGTTAAGAATGGTTGCTGATCTTGATTTAAATGTAACGAAACATATCCTTCTCGCATATTGACTACAATTAAGCTACATTACCTAGAATTGTCTATATGGGAGCCAGAAAATCCATAAATTAATAATTTTTCCTAACAATGTTCGGAATAAAGTCCCAAAAACAATTAACATTTTTACGACAACTCACCACACATTATTCTAAAACATAATATGAGTCCGTTAAATTGGAACCCACTGGCATATTTAATTAACTAGGAACTTCAAAACAAAAAATGGCAAACGCGTTAACTGTAAGTACATTCATCCAAAGGAGTAACCTCCTTGATTGTTATAGCTCACCAGCTTTCAAAAGCAGAGATATAAATGCAATGTTTAGTCCATTGTGGTGGGGAGTAGATAACGAAATAAAATGACTAACTTTTGAATGATCAAGTATTTTTTAAAGACATGCTTTATTAGGTGTGTCACAGAAATGTTTAATATATAAACAAAAAGGATTTAAAGTTTTTCCAAATCTTAAGTAACTTGATCCTATAAAGTTTAATGGTTCATTAAATTCATGAAGTAATGGTACGAAAATGTTGACAATCATAACCTGCTCTTAACCTCAATAATAACTTTAAATTTGTTTGTTTAGCTTCGTCTGAAATTAAAATAAACGGACCGAGTAAGAAAGTGAACTCAACAGAGATATTTATGTATTTAAGGATGGGAAATAGGAAATTGAAAGTTACTTTTTAGTTGGCACTTCCAAGTCTACGAAATAATTGTTTTCTTGGCTAATAGCATTATCACAGTTTCTGCAAACATTATTACAAGGAAAAAACCAATGTGAGTAATATTAGAAATTTGTAGATATTCTAGAGTTGATACGTTCCGTAACCACAAGGATTTCTTCTTTTTTTTTATTTATTTAATTAGGAATGCTTTTTAGTTTTAGCATATTTTAATTTAAATTAGCATAAATTAATTACCATATTTGTCATTGTGATTTTTAAAATTACTAGTTTCTGAGCACTCCGGGAAAAAGTATTGTAATTGTTTACAGTACTACTGACTTGATTTTTCATCGTTATTTCCCCCATAATTTTAGTAAAAATACTCAAATGGTGAGCTCTTAATAGTTTACGTTTTAATTATTAATAACATTTTGGAAAAAAATATGATTCAGTTGTGTGAGAGTCAGTATCGAAAGCTAGTAAAGCTTATTATGAAAAAGCCTTTTCGATCAAGAAGTAATGAAAATTGTTAGCTAACATTTGAAATTAATATTAAATGCATATCAACATGTTTATGAATCGTATATGCTTTATTAATTACTTTAATTTATCAAAGTTTAATCTTTACATTTAGCTGTTTCAGCTATGGAAGCAGAAATTCTGTCTCGCCTTCTTCCTCAAGGAAAAGAAAGCGTTCGCCCAGCATGTAAAAAATGCGGATATTCAGGCCATCTAACATACCAGTGTAGAAATTTTATAAAAATAGATCCAAACAAAGACATCGTACTGGATGTTAGTAGTACAAGCAGTGAAACAGATGACGATTATGTTACACCTTTGAGAGCTCTCCGGGAAAAAGAACTTAAGGAAAAATCCAAGAATAGTTGCAAGAAAAAGAAAAAAACAAAAAAAAGAAAATCTGTATCTGAAAGTGACGATTCCTCAGATTCAGAGAAGAGACGGAAAAAAAGCAAGAAACATAAGACCAAAAAAAGGAAGAGTCCAAGTTCAGATAGTAGTTTGAGTAGTGAAACAAAAAAGAAAATTAAAAAATATAAAAAAAAGAAGCATAAAAAACATAAAAAAGAAAAGAATTAATTTTGTCATTGTTTATCAAAAAAAAAAAAATGAAGATATGGAATTCTCGATACACTACACAATTGTATCAAATAATAATATACAAATAAATGTTACATTTTTTGTGACTGATTGAATATTTTTTTTTTAATATACTGTTTTTTATGAGATATCGTTGTTTATGTTTCAGATATTAAAATTATTATAAAATATCTGTTCCCTGAACTTTGCATTTAGTGAGATATAATGATATGCCTATTTGTCAGGAGGGCTTAACGTTGCAACCACCAAATTGTAAAGATCACAGTTTTTTGTATATGCATACTTTGTTAGCTATTAGCAATTATAATTTATATCTAAAAGAGATTAACCTAATTAATATGGCGTAAACATCGGCTCTTCGTGTACCTAATCATCTAAACTAATCAGTATCCTTCACTGAAAAATTCATCAGCTATAATTTCTTTTAGAAAATAGACAAAATAGTAGCTTCTAAATGGCTCCGTTCTCATTTCCATCCTTGGTCTTTAATATGTGCTTCTGAAATAAAATTAATTTGTTTCTACAAAGGCAAAACTTTGTATTAGCGTAAAAATCAAGGTTTTAAGGTAATTGGTTTGCTCCATGCCGTTTTAATTTCTCATATGTATGTTATCGTCTATAACATACATGTAGCTTCTAAATGGCTCCGTTGTCATTTCCATCCTTGGTCTTTAATATGTGCTTCTGAAATAAAATTAATTTGTTTCTACAAAGGCAAAACTTTGTATTAGCGTAAAAATCAAGGTTTTAAGGTAATTGGTTTGCTCCATGCCGTTTTAATTTCTCATATGTATGTATACTTTCCTGAGAACTATACAGATTTGTTCAAATTTCCGAATTTATTTCAATTTGCTTGAAATTGACTAAATTTCATACAATGTAATTTTAAAATTTCCCTCGGCTATCTTAAAAATTTAAGAGAATAACAGGTAAGTAGAGTTGCAAATTTGATTATATAAAAAATTTGGTGTGAAACACTCACACAACTTTCTCTTACTCCTTTTAATACAATTGTATATAAAATGACAAATTTTCTTTAAACTCGAATATCATACTATTTGTCCTAACATAAATATATAGGTGGGGGGGGATAAGTACCAACCTATATCTTTTTTCATTATTTTCAAGGTGCAAAACATCTAAGGTCTTTTGTTCCAGATAATCATCCTCAATGACACTACAATAATTGAGCATAACATATATTATTGCAAAATTGATCAGCCTTTCATAAATTATTACACTCTTAATTAAAGAAACGGAGATAGAGTATAGAGCCTGTTTAGTGCCTAATGCTGAGATTAAGAAAACAACTATGCTCATACATTCATTGTTTTTACCATACAAATGCCAACATCAGATTCATATATCCATACATTGATCCTAATAAATACAATGATGTCTATAAATACGATCACACTATAAATAGAATTCGTTATTCCTCCACCACATTAAAAACCTAACCTAAATTAAAATCCTACGTGTTTACAATAAAAAAGATTACATATATATTACCTATGACCATTCATACGTATGTCGGGGGTGCCAATTTTGACACAGACCCACCCTTCTAAAGTACAGTCGCTTCCTAAGATATCCGAACGTCTTAACGCCCACTGACGTTTATGGCCTCCACGTGTGTGAGCCTGCGAGGAAAATACTTACAAGATATTTTCATCACAGAAAACGTTCCCCAAGAGTGTACTTACGTGGAGGTCAGCAACAATGGTACGTTCACCACTATAGATCTAGCTCTCGCTTCCCCATCACTCTTATCATTTCTCGAGTTGTTCATGAGGATAGAAGTGATCATTTTCCAATTATAATCAATTGTGATTGCCCAAATGAGGATCTATCTGTGGCTCCAAAACGAGCTCAGTAGGATAAATTAGCACTATTGGCCAATTTCAATGACCAAGTGTTTTGCAGCATTGATGAACAGGCTGAATATATCCCTCGGGTCTCAATGCCGCAGCGGAGGCTTCTATTCCAAAACGAGTGGATTTCTAGGTAAAATCCCGCACCCTGGTGGATTTTTTTTTTTTTTGAGGGTTCATGTCCCTCTGGTACCGCAGGTGAGCTTGCTCACCTACAGCACCCTCTCCAAGTTGAACTTCCTAAGGAATCCCAGAATCTTGGAGGGTTCTAGGGTGGGTATTTCCCCCTCACCTTCCAGTTAACAATCCAGACTTTTAAAACCTTGGTGGAATAACCACTATTAGTGCAGAATCACCATTACGGAAAGGTGAAAAGTTCTAAGACTTTTCTATAAGTCCTCTAAACAAAATCTCGCGTATTATAAAATATCAAGATTTAAGACGAGGAGGGTAATAAAGGAGAATAGAAGAGAGTTTTGGAGACACCATAACCCTTGAAGGGACCAAGCCCTATGCTATCCAAAGCCCCTCTGGGCCCTTATAGTTACCCCAAAGTTCGGAGCCACTGCCACGAGAAGCATCAGGTGCACTTCTCTCGTTACAGACAACACTGTCCTTCACCGGACACTGAGCGTAAGAGGCTCCTAGGAAAAAAAAATCTAAGGGCAGCAGCTGGACTCAAACCCGGGACCACCGCATTGCTAGTCCAGCGCGCTACCACTGAGCTAATCCCTTCCCTTGGAGACAGTTTACTTTAACAATTATACAGTCAACTCCTTCGACAGAGATTTGGACAAAAATTAAGTGAATTATTGGCATAAGATCTGATAACCAGATAGCCGGGTTAAGTATGAACGGCAGCGTCAAAACAGAGGATTTGCAGATTTGCCAAGATTTCTCAAACAAGCAGATATTCGCAGGAATTTTGGTCCACTAAACAAGAAGAGGAGAACATTATTGACTTTTCCGATGATGGATGATGATAACTGCCACACTTGTAATATTCCTTTTTAAAATGAAATGAATTGAATTTTTTTTTTTTTGGAATTTGAGTCGTCTTTATCTAAATCTAATGATACATCTCCAGGCGCTGATAATACACATTATAAAATTCCAAAGTACTTGACCAAAAAAAAAAAAAAAATGTACTTATTTAAGTTTTATAATAAAATTTGGTGTCATAATCTTTTTCCGAAAGCATGGAATTTGGCTATAACGATACCTATTCCAAAAGAGAGGAAAGATAAGTCAAACCCGGAATCGTATCGTCCAAATAGTCTAAAAAGTTGCTTATGCAAGACTCTTGAAAGAATGTTCTGCAAAAGATTAACGTGCTATTTAAAATCACACCACTTTTTAAGTAAATATCAAGCAGGATTCAGGGGTAATCGTAGTACACTGGATCCTCTTGTAAAGCTTGAAAGTGCCATTACGAATGCTTTCTTAAAAGCATCATAAGAAATATAAGCAACACCTTATATCAATTTTCTTGACATCGAAAAAGCATTCGATATGTGTGTAGGTATAGCATTCTTAAACAACTGCACCAATGGAACTTACGAGGAAACCTACCATTTTTATCGAAAACATTTTAAAAAAATTATATAGCTAGATAGCATACGAAGTTTAAAGAATATCGTAGGAGCCTTTACGAGAAAATCTTGAGGGTTGTAAAGGGGGCGCCTACCAAGACATTGAACACGAAAACATTAGAAGTTGATTTCGGAGTTGGTCTCCGGGTAGAATGGAATTTTTATGTGCAGAGGTGTCATCGATGGCCCAACCCAGGGTCGGAATTAAGTTTGGGGTGTGGATTTAAAAAAAAATGACAAACCCATTCGAAGCTACGCAAAAAAGAAACTGTCCAACTTTTAGCGCATGCAACAACTTGACTGGTGAACAGATGTCACTACAATTCAGTTCCATCGACAACCGGTACGTGCAGGTCATCGCAGACACTTTCAGAAACTCCGTTTCAGTAGAATTACAGAAGCGTCGCCCGCAGAAGGATATTACATTAGTTAAACAGAAGCGACATCACATTAGTTATCTATAATTTCAAACCGAGATTCCAATCCTTCTAATAGGCCTTCTAAATGTAACGAGGGAGGTCGGGTGATTGGCGTCGTTGTGGTCATTATCGTCAACTTAATGCAGTGATAGTCCCAGATAGATATTCTTTACTATATATCCAAGATACAATATTTTATCCTCAAGATTTTAAAGTACGAGTACGTTTTAAATTTTCTCCACAATTGATATGGAAAGAGCGTATCACTAGATCAAGGGATAAGAAAAACCGGGGGGTAATAAGCCGCAAATCTGAGGGCATAACAGAAGTTGCCAGATCTACTTTAAAGAGTATCAACTCGCAAGATCAACCCTGAAGAGTTCACCATGTTTCTAGCCACACTAGCTAATCCACTGTGAGAACAAGCAAAAATTCTAAGTAGCTACATTATTCTTTAAGCGACTCACATCAGCGCTTCCCTTTCATATCAAAGATCACCCTTCACTCGGCCACTCTATCCTCTATTTACTCTTTTCACTTTCTCCTCACTATGCGAATCGTGAAATATAAATTGTGAATATAGTGTATCTTGCCTGTGAACATCCTTCACCAAGCACGCTATCATTACTTGAAAGGATGGAAACAAAATTTTAATGGATTAATAAATTCAAACTGTTTAAAAGTAAAACTATATTTTTCTAATGTTAACACAGATAATATTTACATTTATAATAAGATTATTCTATTAATGGTTTTGAGGTTACTAAACAACTTTCATTCTTTAACAAAACTATTGACGCATTGCGTTTAAGACATTGAAATAAGAAAAAGATACCTGGAGGAGCTGCAAAAGAAATATTTTGGATAGATATAATAAGCAAAGAGTTAAAATACAGTACTAATTAAATTAAAAATGATAAAATTTACCTCACTAAATCCCAGCATTGAGAACTGTTGAAGACCACCTCCCTTCACGATGCGCTCTCGTTGGCAAGCTGTCAGTAGATTAAGTAATAACTTCTGAGTCCTAACTGGTTGTGTATACCATGGTGTATTGTACACTGCTTCTTGAATGCATTTATACTGTAATGTTAAAAATAGAAGGTCCTTCTTATAATAAGCAATTGACTATCGAATTGATATTTAATTTAATTGAAATTTAAGTTTACATACTTTATTAGTTACCTGCTGCCCAAACCAACAATAGACTCCTATAATAACTACTTCAGGTAAAAACATAGTACAAAAACAAGTAACTGCCCGCACGAAAGTTGATGTAGGATCCTAAAATATAAATTAATAAAAGCATACACAAATTAAATAATATTACATAAAAGATGCCCGTTCTTAGCCGCAAAGGCCGATTCTAAATACCGCATAACGTTGCTAATTGTGGATACCAATTGATAAAATATTGCTCATCACAACACACTTCCCAACTGCAGATTCTAACACATTATTGACAACTACATATAATTTCAAAACTAGACACGAAGGTAGCTTTAACCGATCTCTAGAATGCAATGAATCTGGCATCTACTGCAAATCAACAAAGTACTGCAAACTATTATTGACAAGAAAAATTTTAAATAAAAGATAATTTTTATTAATATCTTGAGTTCTAACTAATTCCCTAAATAATTCTGATATTAAATCCAGAAAAAATGTATTTCATAAGTTTTATATTTAGTTTTTTTTGTTAGATTCTGATGTCACGTTAAAAAGTAGTACCCTTCTAGTAAAAAAGTTGGAGGTTTTACCATTACAGAGAAAAAATGTTACTGATATTGCTCGGTCGTTAACCATGCCGACCAAATAGTCTATTTTGGCGGTCCTTGCCGCCCAAAATTGTCCTTCGGTGTTGTTACCTTCCTTTATCTTAGTCTCTGCTTCTCTGGCCATATGTAGTAAAACTTGTCTCTTATTCTTTGTATGCATCTCTTCTAGTTATTTGTCATCATCGCTTCTGTTTCTCTGGTCAACAATTCGCCATAGTTTTTGTGCCTTCACTTCTGCTAAATTCAGCTTCCCACACTTTTTATTATATACACACTTACATACGCATCTCTTAGTTGAAATTTAGCCTCTACTAGACTCCAGAATTTGTGCTATTTCTAATCTAATTAAAGGGTAAGTTAAATTTTTGTTCCCTGTTCTGTACCCTGAGCACTGCCGCCTACCTGCTACTAAAGATTCACTCTGGATGGCAATCCGATTCTCAAAATTTTGGATTTAGGATGGAACCCCACCTCAGACAGTTTGTTCTATGTCGTCTGCATGTGTGTCATAGCGCTGACTAAGCGCACGGTGTTCAGCAAATGGCCAGTATCTTTGATCCGCTAGGTTGGCTGACTCTAATCACTTTTAAGGCGAAACTATCTTCCGCCAATTATGCCGGATTAACTTTAGTGGGATCAGTCCCTTCCCGCGGAACTCGTTATCCAATGGCACGACTTCCAGTAGCATCTCCCTGATTTGGGACGTATGCACTTATCTCGCCTTTTGCCAACGATTGACGCCACATCGGGTTGGCTTCTGTGATGTTCTGAGACAGGATATGCCGCCATGGTGTATCTACACAGTAGTACTGCAAACGATCAGCAACATTTTCATCTATAGGCGCTAAATCTAAAGTAGCACCCAACAAAACCATTTCTGACAACTCTGTGGCGCCCATCTTCTTGCCAACTTTTACACATTATCTTTCGCATGCTTCCGCAGCTGGGCGCTTACATAAGCGTTTTGTGGCTCTGCCATCACGTGCGTCATATTCATGGAGTACATATTCGGATGGAGAATCATCTTGCAGAGAGAGAATCATCGGTGGAAAACTTTTAGGAGGAACAGGGTGGCTCGAATTCAGGACTTCATCCCGCCTAACTCTTGCAGGCACGCGGCCTTAGCAGATAACTCCGCAGATTGCACGTCTAAAGGAGTACCTCCTCATTCATCTTCAGCATCATCAACTCTAGTGGAAAGAGCCATCATGGCTTGCTACCGCTTCCGCATCTTGTCCTAAATTGTCGAATTTCTATATGAGGACTGTGTCGGCCAAACCTCTCGCATCCTTAGTGCTTGTTACCACTGCTCCTGACGATAACTATATTGAACACTCTTCATCGTTTCTGCTCTCAAGCGAGTTGCGGCTCACTGCCTCCGATTCGCCTTCAACTGCCGAAACTCTTCCGCCTCCGTTACTCTCCGCGTTTCTACTCTTTAGTGCTCGGCTTGGGCTGTTTTTTCGGATAACAACGCGACTTGGTCGGCGCCCACAACCAGAATCGAGGGACACCTACTTCGCGATGAGATCATCAACAAGCGGTATCCGCAGTATGCGCCGCATCCTCGGGCATAGATTGGCGGTTCATCCCTCCTGCCAGTCTTCATTTCGGAGGTCTTTGGGAGCACAACATTGAATCAGCCTTCCGCCCTCTCACCACTCCTCCTGAGCGCGACTTTATTCCTCAATTCCTTTATTCCTTCTCCCGTTGGCAACTGATGCAACGCAACCAGCAGGACTTCTGGAAACGTTGGACCAGGAATAGCTGCATATGCTTCAGCAGCACACCAACTGGTTGTTTCCCGCAACAGAGATCAGCCCGGGATAGTAGTCATCGTCCAACAGGACAATCTTCCTCCACGCCAGTGGGCGCTTGGTGGCATCACAATGCTGCATCTAGGTCGCGTCGCTATCTAAACTTCCGCCGGCATTATTCGGCATCCTACCACCAAACTCTGTTCGCTCCCCAATCTAATCACTGAAGCTAAGTCTTCAGCGGGGCGGCATATTCGGTCTGTACCATGCCGTCCAAATAGTCAATAATTCGCTATAGGTGTTGTGCCTTCACTTCTGCTAAATTCAGCTTCTCACACTTCTTAACATATAAACACTTAAATACGCATCTCTTAGCTGAACTTTTAGCTTCTTTCAGTCTGCAGCACCTGGGCTTTTTCTAATCTAATTAAAGGGTAAGTTAAAAGACCATTATTTTTTATTAATTGATTTGTTATTATTATTATTATTTTAATCCTGTCACTCATTTCTATTCTATTTTTTTTTCTTTCGGTGAAATTTGATTTATTAGCATCTGGTTTCATGGATCTTTCGATACTTGAGTTCACGGCTCAAAAAGTTATTATTCCTAAGTTTCAATAGTTTTGGAGATAACTCGCTGAGACAACTAGAAGCATTGGTTTAAAACATAATAAAGTATTCTTATTCTATTCTGAAGTATTCTTACCTACTTTCTAGAAGGGCAACAATATAATTTTAGAATAAAGGGAGCTCAAAGATTTGGCAAGCACCTTGTAAAAGTAATGCAAACACAAATACTACTTACCGTTATTATATAAGTTACTGTACATATCATAGCACCCGTACTTAGGGCAAATACAAGCAGAAACATGCTGTAGGTATCTTGAAATAAACTGAGATATCTAAAAATTATTAATGATTTAATCAAAATTGAAATTCTGTAATTTGTTAATCTACATACAAGATTCGTTGAGTCGCTGCAAGTAAGAATATAAATAAGTACTCTCGAGATTAAAAAAAACAAACTAATTTTAATTTGAATGACATAAGCTCCTTCTCTTGGAACACTCGTTTTGAAAGAGGAAAGAGATATCATATTTTGCCTATTTTGTCTTTTTTCTAGTCTTTTTGTGCTACAGAAGGAAGTATTGCAATCTTATAAAATTTTCGAAATTGAACTTTTGAAATACGTCAACAACAAAAAAAGGTGTCTAAAAAAAAAAATAAGGCAGAAAACACTTCTATCGGATTCGATAGTAGTTCCGTTGATAGATCCAATTTTAATGGTGCTTCCTCCAACAGCAATAAGACAAATTTTCAAAAAGTATAAAATCTTTAATGATGGCGTGTTGCAGATTTGATGATAGAATATGCGATAAACATTTATTGATAGCTATTATCTCGGCTGTAAAGATTGAACTTACACTGTTTAATTTAAATTTTAAACAAGTATCTATCATTAAAAATGTCCCTGTCAATCCCAATCATGCCAAAATCTATCATTAATGTGTCCTGTTGTGATTGCAATTATAATTGACAATTTTTTCAAATTTAGATTTTGACTAAATAAATGTTTAATTGCCCTTAACGTTATCCCAATAGTATAAAATCGTAAATTTAATATATTTTGGTTGTTCTTAGCTTAGGAAGTAATTAAATATGACTACACTATAGGCCACGAGCACAACTCTATCAATCCCCAACCAAACCTGAAATCAAGAGTTTGAAATCTCTCAGAACCGGTATATAAATTTTTCCAATATATGTTTTTATTACTATGAGTTCATCCAAATATGTGCAATTAGCAAATAGAGTGATGAAAATCGTTGAATCCGGTTTTCGAGAAAATCCTGAAAATCTCAAAAACTTTTTCCACAAAAGTGCACGGTTAAGCAATTTTTCAAACTTGGGATTCTACTTATTTTCTTGGTTCTTATATTTTCATAGGTGAAACATTTCACTATGTTTGAGGCTTTCTTGAAGAAAGTTAACAACGATGCTTTAAAACCACAAAAATTTACATCTTCAGTCACTATATAAAATATACCACTGTAGCCAGCCCGCAAGCGGTATCTGTTGCTTCCAGTGACTCGGGGAGTAGCGACCATACAGGTTACCAAAGCTCAGTACCCCATGCACTTCGTCATAACAGTACACAATACATTTAAACAGCGTACATTCAACTCTTTACAGACAAGGACAAACACAGTATACAAACTACGGTCTCCATTTCTGGTTAATTGGCCTAAGCCAAAGGAGAATGAAGGAATTAGCTCAGTGATAGCGCGCTGGACTAGCATCGCGAGGTCCCGGTTTCGAATCCTCTTCCTAGAAGCCTCTACAACTACTGCCCGGTGATGGCCAGTGTTGTCTGCAGCTAGGGAATACTGCTTGGAGGCCGGCAGTGCACTGAGAAGGCTCCGGGGGCACAATAGATCTTTCATGTCGCAGTACTATCCCCTACAACAATCTACAATCTACCACTGAAGTCTCCTCCAATTTCTATCAATATAACCCCGGACTTTTTAATCCAGTATATAAATCCTCTCTAAACTTGAAAACATATTTCCTAACTTAATTATTTTTATAGAGACGGCTCTAAAATAATGACGGTGTAATATGTTCCGTTTATGATTCCCAATCAGATACTTGTTTAAAATTTAAATTAAACAGTGTAAGTTCAATCATTATAGCCGAGATAATTGCTATCAATAAATGTTTATCGCATATTCTATCATCAAATCTGCAACGCGCCATCATTCTGAGTGAGAGAGAGGCCCTTCAAAAATTAAACCACCCTGGTAATAACCCCTCTTTCCTGGTCCTAAATACATAAAAATTTATTACAAGAATTAGTTCATATTGGTAGATTAATGTGTCTGATATGGGTGTTTGCAGGTTGGTTGGCAATCAGAAGACTGATCCCGCGGCAAAAGAGGCCATTCGATCGCAACTTCCATCTATCAAGTTACTTTCATCCTCCGATATTAAAAATTATTATAAGAAAATAAGCTATAGAAAATGAGAAGAATGTTATTTAAGTTCTGAAAATATAAAAGACAAATTTTATTCCACCATTCACCTTCCTCTAAGCCACTCATTCCTCTAAGGCTATAGTATGGCAGTTATTCAGAAGTAGAAAATTCTATAGTACCATCAGAAGGCTAAGATTTAATCTACAATTCTCTCCGCATCACTTGGCTTGCACCGGGATTCAAATAGACTCCATATGTTCTTGTGATTCTGAATCTATAGCTGATGCAAATCACATAATGTTAGCCTCAATTTTGTTAAAATTTTCTTCCAATGTTAACACACTTTTATCAATCCTGTACAAGTCATATTATATTTTTCCATTGTTTCCTTCAATTCTAAAGATACTTTCTCCTGCGAAGTATTTACTATTTTTTCTAATTTCTCAAATTTATTCCCCAAACCCCCAAGTTTCTCCAGTATTTCAGTAAGCATAATTTGGAAGTTTTTTTCCTCCATTTATAAAATACATGCTTAGAGGTAAAAAGAATAGAATGCTTAAATTAGAGACGAAAAAGTTCAAACAGTATTATGTCTTCAGCCATATAAGGCAGATTAATCAAATAATTAGTAGTACCGACAAGTGATCTTGAGATAAATTTAGTTTATTTTATAAGGTCAATTTTTAGTTCTGAACAGTTGTCTCTTAATTTATGTTTTACCATTATGTTCTTAATTTTTGTAAACAGTTAAATTTGAACAGATGCTTTTAATTTTTCACTTTCTTTTACTTTTTTCTTTTATATTTTTAATTTTCTTTTTTGTTTAATATTTTATTTATTTTATTTTTTTCTTAAGGCGCCCGGAGTCAACATCTACGGTCATTGGCGCCCGGAGCCTTCTCAGTGAACTGCCGGCTTCCGGACAGTGTTCTCTCGTTACAAACAACACTGGCCTTTAGATTATTCACGAGATTAGAAACAACAAGCTTTCCTACCTCACGAGTCCAATACTTAAAAAGTTTCCAGTAGAGGGGATTCTATCTTCTATCACGAGTCTACCAACTCGATAACATCACCAGTGTATATCACCGCTATCGCCTCGTCACTCTCTTTCTTTCTAAATACTCTATCTCTATTAAATTCTTAGTTGTAAATTTTAGGTTTATATTTAGTTATATTGTAATGTAAGTTAGTTTCTAGTTTATAATTCTCTTCTTTCTGATTTACCAAAAACCCACTACACAAACCAATAATTCTGGCCATGTGATGGCGGTTTCGGAATGGAATAACAAAATTGTGCTTCGTACGATTTTTCGATTTAGGATATTTTGTGCAAACATATACAACACACATACACGCGCACACACATTACATGCACACACACCCATACCCCAAAAGATCACCCTTAATGCGAATAGGGGACTATTTTTATCTAAAGATCTCAAATAAGTATTTCCGGTGAAAGCTCAATATTGAATATTTACATGATCGCAAATACTGCAGAAAGAAAAAGTAATGGAGTCATATCTGTAGATGCTAAGTTGTTAAGCAAAGGAAATTAAAGTTATGACACATCTCTCGGAAAAGTACCAGTGCCGAGTCAGCAAAGGCTGCTTTCATATAAATACAGCCACCGACCAGCAGGCAGGCAGTTCTCAATTCACCACCAGCCAGTTCACATCTAATTTCATATATAAGCAATTGTGCAGTTATTATTATTATTATTATTATTGTTGTAATTTCTAATAAAACTCTTTTTTTAAAAAGGCTAGTCCGGGCTCTTGTAACATAACTGGCGCCCGCGAACAGGGACTGCGAAGGCTTAAGTCTAGTGCGACCACTTGTCTCACTTGCGACCATTTGTCTCGAAGAAGACTTGAAGCTCCCACATCAGTGGCTAATTCGCAGCACCCCCACCTACAAGAACCAGGACCATCCTCAGAAGCAAGAAGAAAGGCAAGCTGGCGAATCAACAGCAGCGAACTAAGGTTGTAAGTAGCTCATCTATCATTAAACCTTCCAAATTAGTACTCCCCAAAGAAACTATCCCTGAAATGGCCCAAATAAATTACAAAATCTCCAAAGAAGACTATGACCACATCCCCTACTTTGACGGAAACCCTTCCGAGCTAGCGTTCTTCTGCGAGATTGTTGAGAGTGCTTTCGCTACTGTCTGCGCAGAAAATATAGTCGAAAGGGACTACAACCATAACATTCTATTTATAAAAGTAAAAAGTAAATTGGTAGGGCCCGCTAGAAATATCCTTCTCTCTAACAATGTGGACCACTTACTAAATTTATTAAAACACTTAAGAGAAAGTTTTGCCGACTCGAGGTCTTACGAGATATTAAAAGATGAAATTTTCCAAACGAAAATGCATGCTAGAGAGTCTCCCATTGACTTCGTCAATAGGATACAGGAACTGCGAAATTTGGTTTATATTAGACTTAAACTGGGCGGACTCACAGCAGACACACTAAAACAAATAATAACAAGAGTAGACAAAGAAATAATCTTTCATGTCTACAAATGCTTGCCTCCGACATTAAGCAACCATATCATGATATTCGACCCCAACACTCTAGACGAAGTACGGAGCATAATTTATAACAAATGTTCTTTTATCGTAGCTAACCTGAATTCTTCCAAAAGGCCCAACCAACCATTTCGAAAACCAAACCAGTACAACCAATACCAACAACCTTACAGACAACCATACACTTACAGACCAAGCCCACAACACTTCGCACCACGCGTCCCCATGGCTCAAGCCCCTAGCTACCAGTACAAACCAATCGAATATAATCCCAAACCTATAGAGCCTACTCCCCAGACCTCTCGTTATCAGTCCCAACCTCAACGACCGAACGTCGGACAATCCTACCATCCGAATCACCCAAACAATC
This sequence comes from Triatoma infestans, assembly GCA_011037195.1. Classification (NCBI taxonomy): domain Eukaryota; kingdom Metazoa; phylum Arthropoda; class Insecta; order Hemiptera; family Reduviidae; genus Triatoma; species Triatoma infestans. The sequence continues at coordinate 83,893 of JAAEAF010002775.1, read as the reverse complement.
CTGAACACCCCTTCAATCGACCCAGACTACCCCCTGGTTACTTCTCGCAAAACACTGTGTCTATGCGTACCGCGGGCAGACCCAGGTTCAGAGATTACATCTCACCGCATGAACTGACTCACTGTCAGCAGGAAAATTATTCGGAACCCGACAAAACATACGATGACAGGATTTCCCGACTAGAAAATTCTCTTGAAAAAATCACTGAAAAATTTGATCATTTTTTAGACGTTGGCCACGGGAGCCAAGAAGGCCCCCCGAATACAATTTAAATCTAGTGGACAAATCTCTCCCGCACTTCGAAGACAGACACGGACGAAAATGGCTCGTTGACACCGGATCAGCCGAGAACTACATAAATCCTAGCGTTGTCCCGACTGATGTAACACTATCTAACGACCCATTCATAATAACGACACCCACAGGTAAAAAGAAGGGAGAACAATCTTGTACCCTCAATATACAAGATACTTTTCACGTAAAGTTAGACACTAAATTCCACCTATTCCCCTTTTCAGACAAATATGACATTTTACTAGGACATAAGACCATGCAAGAACTTGGCGTGAGCATCGACTTAAACAAAAATATCCTTTCTTATCCTGAGGGTACGATCCCCTTAAAATTTACACTCGACATCCCGGAAAATAAACTAAACGAAATAAAATTAGAACAGGGAGTTAATTTTATAGAACTCCCGATAAAAAATAAAGAGTTAAAAAACGGATTAATTAACGAGAATATAAAATTAAATGATAAGGTCACAATTAAAGAAGGCCTCTATAGTGTTAAGAATAATAAAATCTGGTGCGAAGTTGAATCCACAGAAGTCATGGCCATTTGCCCTGAACCTATGGATGTCGACGAACCGCAGGAAATTAGTTTAAGCATACCGGACGTAGTAATGACCAATTGTCCCGAAATGTCCGACGAACGTAGGTTAAGAGAAATAAAAAACGAAATTCCTAAACTAATAAGAACTGAGCACATGAACTCAGAGGAAAAAGATAAAGTAATAAAACTAATAAAGGACTACCCCCAAATAATCAAAAGAGAGCATGACAAACTAAGCTGCACGGACTTACTGAAACATAAAATTCGAACGACTGACGAAAACCCCGTATACACGCGAAATTACAGATACCCGGAAATATATCGGAAAGACGTACAGGTTGAAGTGGACAAACTACTAGAGAATAAAATAATACAGCATTCGAATTCCCCTTACAACAGCCCAATCTGGGTAGTACCAAAGAAACCAGACGCTTCCGGTAAAAAGAAAATCAGAATGGTTATAGACTATCGCAAACTTAACAACAAGACGATCGAAGACAAATTCCCCCTTCCGAATATTGAAGACTTATTCGGTAAAATAGGACGCGCGACATACTTCTCAGCAATCGACTTGGCTTCAGGGTTCCATCAAATCGAAATGGACCCCGAATCAGTCCCCAAGACAGCATTCTCGACGGAAAGTGGACATTACGAATTCCTGCGCATGCCTTTCGGGCTTAAGAATGCGCCTCCCACATTCCAAAGGGCCGTAAATTCCCTCTTTTCTAGGATCCCTAACGTACTAGTATACATGGACGACATCATTATCTTTTCGGACAGCTTAGACGAACATATAAAGCACCTTAAGACGGTCTTTGACAAACTCAGACAACACAATCTAAAAATTCAACTTGACAAGACGGAATTCTTCAAACGCGAACTTCTCTTCCTAGGACACATCATCTCTGACAAGGGTATACAGCCTAACCCGGCCAAACTAGACGCCATCGCTAAATTTCCACTTCCCAAGACGCAGAAACAAATCAAACAATTTCTCGGACTCACCGGCTACTACCGTAAAATGATTAAGAACTACGCCAAAATAGCAAGACCCCTGACTCTCTCACTAAGAAAAGACAAGGACATAGTAATTGACGATAGTTACATACAAGCCGTTGACACCCTAAAATCCCTCCTACAGAACAGCCCTATCCTACAATTGCCTAACTTCAATAAACCTTTCACCCTTACAACAGACGCCTCCAACTACGCGATAGGAGCCGTCCTATCCCAAAACATTGACGGAAAAGACCTCCCCATATCCTTTGCCTCCCGCACATTAAACAAACAAGAAGAGAATTACTCTACAATAGAGAAAGAATTATTAGCTATCGTTTGGGCGTGCAAACATTTCAGACCTTACATATACGGACGTAAATTTATCATACAGACGGACCACAAACCTCTACAGTGGCTACATAATCTAAAAGAACCAAACTCTAAACTTATCCGCTGGAAATTACAACTAGCCGACTTCGACTTTGACGTTAAGTACGTCCAAGGAAAGACTAACGTAGTAGCAGACGCACTATCACGAAACCCACCAGAGGAACAACACCTTAACGCCCTAGAAACCGCCTCTCTAAACCCAGAAGAAGTCCTAACTGAATTCCTTTCTGCCCCTTCACCTGAAAATAGCGACGACGTCCTAGAAGACTTAGCCAGAGCCCTTAACATTAACGCCGAGGACGACAACGGAAACACTACCGCCGAAAACGAAAACATTAACGCCGGAGACGATAACGAAAGCCTACAAACCCAACACTCTCAGGAATCCTCTAACAGCCAAATTACAGTAATTGACGACAGAACCCGCTGCATTAACGTGGAAAAATTCCAAATTATTCTAACTAGAGGCAACCCCGAGACGAAAATTCCGATCAACAGACCTTTTAATAAAACGCGTTACAATTGGTACACCAGGTACCCATACTCTAACGACATAGACGAATACTGCTTAGAATACTTACAACCAAATCATACGTACGGCGTCCTGTGTTCCCCTCCTATCGAAGACTCCCTTGACGAACAGATCTATGACCAAATCTTTGCCCACCTGTCCGACATAATAAAAGACAAGTTCCCCAAACTCAGTCAAAATTAAACGCTACTATACAAAAAGACTAGACATAACCGACCCCGCGGAACAAGAAGAAACTATTCAAAATTATCACGTTGGTAAAACTGCACACCGTGGCATACACGAAGTATACAGATCCCTAACTAAACGCTACTACTGGCCAAAAATGTTAGAACAGAATACAAAAGTAATAAACAACTGTTCCCTCTGTAAGGAAGTTAAGTACGAACGCAGACCAATTAGACAAGTTTACGAAATCACCCCCACTCCTTCCAAACCTTTCGAGAGACTACAGGGAGACATACTACACTACGACGGAAAGCAAATTTTCACTATGATAGACTGTTTTTCAAGAAAACTGTATGGTTATCTAATCAAAACGGCATCCGCAAATGAAATTGTCAATTCACTAGAAAACTACCTCAGCATATTCCCGTGCCCCAAAACGATTCAATTTGACAATGGTACGGAATTTAAAAATGGACTGGTAGAGAATTTCTTAAAATACAATAACATAGAAACTCACTTCACGACCCCTAACCACTCAGACTCCAACGGACTGATAAACCGAGCACACTCAACCCTCATAGAAATTATGAACATAGTAAATAGACAAAAGAATTGCCCCATGTACAAAACTCTAAGACTAGCATTAATAGCGTACAACAACTCTATAAACGCTAACTTGACTATGACACCTAATGAAATTACTTTCGGGATACAACCCAGTACATACGCAGAAGACCTAATTCTAGAACAACGAGTCAAAGAATATCATGATGACAAGGAGTTAATAGCTCGCGTAATAAAGGAAAAAATTGATAAAGAAAAAGAGACCCGTACAGACAAACTAAACAAAACTAGGGAAAAAATCGAAATACCAGAGGGAGAAATATTTATTAGGGATAAGCAATACGGAAAAGCTAAACCCAAATTCAAAAGGGGAAATTATTCTAGAGAAACTAAATTAGCTACAGTACAAAGGAAATCTTTTAAAGTACATCCTAATCTATTAAAAAGACCTAGAAAATTTACACAACAAACTCTTCCTGTTACAGATAAGAACGATGAATCACGCATCCCACATACTAACGGCAATAATACGCATACTGCAACTGCTGACGGCGGGGAATGTAGCCGACACTTTACAGATAACAGACCTGAGTCTGGGCCCGGGAATTCTGCCAGTGACGCATAATCCAGTTTACGTAATAGATAAATATTATACTTTTATACACGTTACTGACGTTCAACTAATAGATATGGAATTAGATAAAATTTATCACATTATTGGCACTACCTATCAGCACAACCGGACAGCACAGATAAAATCACTCTTTAAATATTATCACTATCTTCGTAACAAACTCGACCATTTGACAGTTAATAAATCTCGGCCTAAACGCGGACTAATCAACGGCCTAGGTAAGGCCATATCCTGGCTAACCGGAAACATGGACAGTGACGACAAGGAAAGGTACGACAAAATTATAAACACGATCGAACGTAACAGTTTTCACCTCCAAAACAACCTAAAAAGCCAGATGGCAATAAACAAAAAAGGTAATCGAAGAATTCAATCACGACATACAAATTATACGGACTAACAATGACCAAATGACTACCTTCTTCTCCAACCCTATAATCAGCCAAGTTGAACTAAATCAACAATTCAATTCGATTCTCTTTAACTTGATCCTTCTTGCCAACAAGATTGACGACGTGGAAAACTCTCTAGAATTCTGTAGGTTAAACAGCCTACATTCTAGTATTTTCTCTCTTAAAGATCTCGAGTCATTACAAAAGTCCCACAATATCACGTTCATAACAGCAGACATCGAGGCACTCTGGCAGTTAAGCAGGATACACTGCTCAATAAAAACCTGGAGTATCTACTACTTCATTAGCGTTCCCCTAAAAACCTCCTCCTTCGAAATGTACTTCCTCTTATCCTACCCTGTACAAAAAGACAACCACCTTATGACAATTCATGTCCATCCTCCTTTGATCCTACGCCTCCAAGATGAGTTATTTACAGCCACCTGTGAAGACATCAACGGTGATATATATTGCCGCAACAAGACCATCATCCAGGACGACTGTATTCGCCAGATCATATCCAACATCAACCTCTCAGCATGCAAGACAATATACACGTCAAGCGCGCCGTTCATTAAGTATATCAACCTCATAGACCACTTCCTAACTTTCAGAACCAACAGAATAGTAATAAACAAGGACCGCCACAACGACACCATGTTCTTAACTAATACTAGCCTAATAAAACTAAACCAAGGTGAGACTCTACTGGACAGCAAAGCAATACCAATATACAAAGACTCAAGGAGCGTCACAATCACTGCACAAGTATTCTCACACACCAACAGAAATATATCCTTCGAAGACCTCCACAGGATCAATTTACAGATGGAACCACTGGAGCTGCTAGAGGACGTACCCAGTGGCACGACACACCTCTATTACCTTATCATCCTCCCAATACTTCTACTACTGTCTCTCCTCCTGTATGTTTTCTATGTCCTCAGAAAGAAGGCTAAACCAGGATCGACAGAAGGAGACCAGCTAAGACCTACACCACTACAAATCTACCCTGGACTTCCATGCCAGTTGTCGCAGGAGCTCCAAACTTAAGGAGGGAGGAGTTATGACACATCTCTCGGAAAAGTACCAGTGCCGAGTCAGCAAAGGCTGCTTTCATATAAATACAGCCACCGACCAGCAGGCAGGCAGTTCTCAATTCACCACCAGCCAGTTCACATCTAATTTCATATATAAGCAATTGTGCAGTTATTATTATTCTTATTATTATTATTGTAATTTCTAATAAAACTCTTTTTTTAAAAAGGCTAGTCCGGGCTCTTGTAACATAACTTTAATTATAATTTTTTTTTAATCTAAAACAAACTTTTAATATGCCTATTTTAGGTAAACTGAACTTTTTTTAAATATTTTATTAAACAAATAAATTCCATATTATATTGCTACTCTAAAATTATTGAGCAGAAATTTTGATTTTACAGATTAAACAGAAAGTTACAAATTAAAACTAAGTAAACAGTTATATCATTTTAGGACTACTTACTTCAACAAATGAATATGCAATTGGATTGATGTTTTTATTCTGGAGTTAATATATTTTGCTTCTTGATCATTTATTTCTGATAATTCGATTCTTTGTCCAGAGTAATCATTTTCAAAAGTTTCTTGTATGTGTAAGGATAAAAGTTCGCATTTTTCGCAAAGGAATTTCGAATGGATTACAAATGCAATTATAAATCCAACGTGTACCGTAATAACATTAGTTGACGTAAAAATCTGAAGTATAAATACCGCTGTATATCTGCAATTCAAAAGATAAGATCGAAATTATAATTATTCATTTTGTATTTGTACTGTTAATTAGTTGGTTTAAAATTACAACTAGTAGCTACCCTGAAGAAGACTTTTGCAATATCGTCGACTTATATGAGGGTCCGCTCATATAAAACCCGTTTAAGTCATTCATTTTTCGTTCAAAATTAGTGCTACAAAATTATGGTTCGTACGAATCCTAAACAAAATTGTGCATGACTTTCATTATCCGAAAAAAATCATTCGAAACTTTTTCAGGAAAAAAAGGTTTCCCGAGAGGAACAATATCGTAATACCTTCGCTAAATCGATGAAGGCAAGGCCATGCAGTATTATTTAATTTATAAAAAAAAAAAACTTAATAATTTTTGTATTTTTTTTACATAAATTTATTTGTAAAAAAAAGCTAACAATTTTTTTGTATATATATATTTAAAATGTATCGGTGGCCATTTACGCCCGGAGAATTCTCAGTGCACTGTCAACTTTCGGTCAGTGTTCTTTCATTACAGACAACACTGTCCGGAGCTGTAGAGGTTTCTAGAAAAAGAAAATCTGAGGTCAGCACGAGCTCTGCTAATACCAAACAATTATTTATGTTTAGTGGATTAGAAAGAGACTTCTTTTTGCCGGTTTATTAATTTCTACTAACACCTCTTCAAAGCCTTCTATCCTTCCTAACTACTTTTACATTTGTGAACTGTATGTATTACCAAACTAAGATCCGCAATTTCTTTCTTTAAATCTTTGCTTACCAAACTTACTTGAAGAAACAAATCATAATCCAACTAAACAAAGATTGTAAAATAAAATGCATGCGGTTGCTTTATAAATACTAATATGCATATATTATAATAGGGAACCTGGTATAATGAAAACAAACAGTTCTCCATTGTGTAAGCAACAAATTGATGACTCCGTGATGCGGATAACAACAGTATTGGCGCTCGCAACTTCGACGAATTCTTACCCCCTCCGTATCACTTACTTGTAATTACGGACGAATCGGTTTCTTTCATCAAATGCTACAGCTAAGCTCCCTCCAAGAATTGCTAAATATTATATTTAAGATCGGCAATTTTAGGACTTGAGATAGTGTGAAATCACTGCCTAAACAATCAATCAAGTAATCTAAAAACTGTCCACAAGCGGCATTCAAGAGACTAGTAATGTTTATCAAGGAGTCTAAAATAAAGCTCTCATAGAAAAATATCAAGTAACTACTTATAACAAGAATGAACTGTCTTCACTCACCTCTCGGTCCAAAAACCCTTTTACAGGTTAGAGACTTCTCATCAAGCTACCTAAACTAGCTCAATCATTCAGCAATTCGACCATTAGAATAAGAAAGAATTCTATACCCAGCTATACCGTTCATTAAGCTATGCTACCTAATTAGCAACGCTTGCATTTTGCATCACCTTAATATTGTCACTCTTCGCTCGGCATCTCTAACCTCTCTATGTACTCATTCTCCTAATTCAATATCGATAGATAATACAATTGTCAGTAAAGTATCAGCAGTGTGTGTTAACTGAACAATATTCACTAACATCCTTGCCAGCCCTAACTATGACTTTAAATGCCATATTTAAATTTATTTTTTTTAATTTAAGGCGCGTCAACATCTATGATCATAGGCGCCCGGAGCCTTCTCAGTGCACTGCCGGCCTCCTGACAGTGTTCTATCGTTAAAGACAACACTGTTCATCACCGGATAGTGAGCTTTAGAGGCTTCTAGGAAGAAAAAATCTAAGGATAGCACAGCTAGACTCGAACCCGGGTCCTCTAGTGCTAATGCTATTAGTTTAAAAAAAAAATTATGATTGAATAAAATCACAGTAAATATTAAATTATTCCAAAATAAATGATTTACAAATCCAAAAATAAACAAGCTAGATTGGAATAACATAAAAACTACGGTTTTTACAAAAAAGAAAGGAAAGAGAAATATATCTGGCGGCCTTTTATATACCGATCAATTTTGGTTGGATCTTTTACCGAGAAATTTGATTTTAGGAAGAGGGAACTGAGAGGTCCCGCTTTCCTGATCGGCATGTGATTATTTAACAAAATCTGAATAATCGAAAGTACAAATAGAAAAATTTTTCTAAAGGCTAGCAAGAGCGAAAAATTAAAACATTAATACAAGAATGATAAAAAAAAAAAAAATTAATACATTCGAAATATGATATTTCGGATGAGCAGATCAAATACAAAATAAATAAGGAAAATCAAAGGAAATTTCTCTTTTATCTGCAAAACATATCGGAGTAATTTTAGCGATGTTCCGATAATTTTGTTTAGTAACTGCAATCTATGTGGGTGTGGCACAAGTGATCTATATTTGAATGAAAGTAACTGAGACCTTAGGCCCCCAAATGTTGTTACACTGGTGGAAAGCCTCGGCGATTCCAGTAGAGCAGCGAGCCAAACCTAACGCCCACATCGTGGGGGCCGGGCAACGTGGCACCTGGGTTTCTCCGGTGTCACGGCTAACTAGGGCTCTGGCGTGTCAACGATCACCCCCCGTTGGCCTCCTGTTTTATGTCTCACCCGCCTTTTAGATCCCTGTTCAGCCTATCCTGCCTCTATATCCGGCTCAATCCTACGGTGTAATGCGATCCGTGCCTATAGGATGGTTGGTCACGGAGCCTAATACCGGGGTCGTTACGGAGCCTCTGGGATACCAGGCGCCCTCCCAGAGTAAGTAGCCTTACCGGGTCATTGCGGGGCTCTCACCGGGTGGACTTCACTTCCCCAGCTACTCGTGGGAACAACATGGAGCAGCAACAAAATTTTAATTTAACACAAAGACCTTCGGACGAGCGGGCGGATGCCCCCATGGCTGTGAGGTTGTGAGGCTGTGAGGTCACACACAGCCTCCCCGGAGAGCCCTAAGGGCGCTATCTCTAGAGGAGGTTGATGTGATGTCCGATATGGACATTCTTGCAGTCCGTCTGTCAGGCGCGTCCAACAGGCGGGTGCAAAGGTTAGTCGGTCAGGGCACTGATTTGGCAGTCGCAAGACGATCCATAATCAGGGAGAACCTTGTCCGGCAACAGGAAGAAAAGGCTCAGGCCGGAAAAAGGCCGCGTTCGGAGGAAAGTACCCCGAAAGCATCGCGGCCAACGAAGAGGGCGAGACCTCGTACTTATGGGGAGGCTTTGTCCTCGGAGAAGGTCGCGATTGCCGCGGCCGATTACCCGGACACGCAGTTGGAGCCGGATAGGCTGAAAGCCATCCAAAAATCCCTGCTGTCCACCATGGCGGCCTCCACGGATGACCGTCAGGTGCGTTTTCTTAAATGCACCCATAAAGCAGGGTTTCTCCTGCTTACCTGTGCAGACAAGGAGAGTGCGTCCTGGGTGACGGAGGTCGTTCTTTCGCTGCGGCCCTGGGAAGGCGCTGCCCTCAGGGTCCTGGTGGGTGACGAGCTCGGTCTTTGTACCCCATGAGGATGGCGAGCCGGTGACGGCAGAGAGAGTTGTCAGCCTTTTGAGGTTCCGACAACGAAGGCTCGCGCACCCAAGCTCTCAGCCGGCCGTAAGGGAGGCAAAAAGAGAGGCAAAAAAAACCGACAGGGCGGAGCCGGGGTCAGCCCGCTGTTGAGGCCTCAAACCCGTCAGCAGTGCCTGGCGCCCGAGGATGCCGAAGTGCGGCGGTGAGACGAGCCTAGCTCGCCTTCCCGACCCCTACTACATCTCAGGATGGGGCTACGGGTCCTGCAAACCAACCTCCATCACGCCAAGGCCGCATCGGCGGTCTTGTGCAGGAGGTTTGAATCGGAGCGACTACATATCGCTCTGGTGCAGGAGCCGTGGAAGTCAGAGGCATTCGCCCATTCCAAGGTAAGGTGTTATACTGTAAGGGCTATGGGAAACCCTGAGCCTTTATAGTCCTTAATAATCAGATTGATAGTAACTTGCCACCAGCACTTTGCTCAGGCGATTTTGTTACAGCAATCATCTTGGTACGGACCGAAGGTGGAATCAGGAGGCTGGTGGCCTGCTCCTCCTATTTTCCTGGTGAGGACCAGTCTTGCCCGCCGGACCTGATGGGAGAGATCGTCGACTTCTGTGAGGCGAAGAATCTCCCGCTCGTGGGATGTGATGCTAACGCACACCACCCAGCATGGGGGAGCAGCAACTGCAACAGCAGAGGTAAGTCCCTTTTGGATTTTATCTATTGTAAAGGGTTACTAATCTCTAATTTAGGTAAGGAACCCACCTTACCTTCGTTACGGTGACCAGGAGAGAGGTGCTGGACTTGACCCTGACCACCCATAGGCTGAGTGATGACATCACGAACTGGCATGTGTCTTCGGAACCATCTTGCTCCGACCACAGGCACAACAGGTTCACCATCGACACCCCCCCGCTGCAGTAGGTAACATTCCGGAACCCTCGGGAAACCGACTGGGAAGGATTTGTGGATTCCCTCAAGTATAGAGTAGCACAGGGAATCTCTTACGGGAGCGGGGTGGAGGGACTTGAGCGGACGGTAGAGGAGGTGCAGGAGGCGATAGCCACTGCCTTCCAAGAAAACTGTCCGGTAAGGTCAAGACCACAGAGAGGAAAGACGGTCTGGTGGAACAATCACCTCGAGAAATTGTTCAACAGGGCCAAAGTTACCCAGAACTGGACCGTCTATCGGAATGCCCTCACGCAGTACAACAAAGAAATTAGGAAGGCCAAAAGACGTTCGTGGAGGCAGTTTTGCGAGGAGATTGAGGACTCACCCTCGTACGCCAGAATCCACAGAGCGTTGGCCAAAGACGGTACTGCGAAGGAAGTGGGGTTCCTCCGAAAGGGGGATGGAACCTTCACTGTCTCCGAAGAGGAAAGCTTAGAGCTCCTCGCGGAGACGCACTTTCCAGGCTCATCCCGACTTGCAGGCCCAGAGGTGGCGGGGATCCCTGGGGAAAGGCTCATTAGACCATCCCCAGAGGACTGGAAACTCGCCACTCTCATAACAAGGCCAAGCAAAGTCAGGTGGGCCATCAACAAATCCCTACGTTTCAAATCTCCTAGGACGGATGGGATTTACCCGGTCCTTCTACAAAAAGGACTAGATATTCTTTTACCATACCTGTGTAGAATCTTTAGGGCATGCATAGCCCGAAGATATACGCCGGTACCGTGGCGTAAGGTCAAGGTGCTCTACCTCCCCAAGGTGGGTAGAGTGTCTGACCTTACGCCAGGCTCGTATAGACCGATTAGCCTAACCTCATTCCTGAGCAAAGCTCTGGAAAGGTTGGTGGACAGATATATTAGGGATGAGGTCTTGTGTGTAAACCCCCTAAGTGCCCGCCAATACGCTTATCAACCAGGTAGGTCGGCTGAGGCCGCAGTGGATGATCTTAACAGGCTGCTATCAAAATCCTTGGAGGATAAGGAAATTGCGGTAGCCACCTTTTTGAAAATTGAGGGCGCATTCAATAATGTCTCGCGCACCTCGGTCATCAACTCTCTCCATAAAAGAGGAGTACCAGCAGTGTTATGCGGCTGGATGGAGTCTGGCCTAAGTAATCGAATTAACATTTCGACAATAGGCCAGACCACCCTTAGGGTAAAAGTAGGGAGGGGGTGTCCACAGGGAGGGGTTTTGTCCCCTCTGATGTGGACTTTGGTCGTTGATGACCTCCTCCACCAACTATCTGCGGATGGCTTTGACTGTCTAGGCTACGCAGATGATTTGGCGACCGTGGTAAGAGGCAAACACCCTACTACGATTGCAGAGCGGGTTCAAGCAGCTCTAAATCTGTCTAGGAACTGGTGTAGGGAGGAGGACTTGTCCATAAACCCCCACAAAGCCATAATAGTTCCTTTCACATTGCGCCACAAGTGGGAAGGCCTTAGGCCTCCATTACTTGGACACACCCCGATTCCATTTGCGACGGAGGCTAAGTACCTTGGTATTACTTCCGACCGAAGACTCACTTAGAATCAGCACATTGACAAAATTTCTCACAGAGCCGATCGTCATTTAATAGGTGCAGACGGCTTTGTGGGAGAAACTGGGGCTTGCGCCCAAGTTTGTCACTATGGATATACACCAGGATCATCGGACCCATGGTTAAATATGGGTCGGTAGTTTGGTGGACCAAAGCGTTGCAGAAGGGGGCATTGGGAAGGCTTGGTGGGATCCAAAGGCGAGCATGCCTGGGTTCCACGGGGGCCATGAAGACCACCCCGACTGCGGCGTTGGAAGTCCTCCTCAATCTGCCACCATTACACATTCTCGTTCTAGGCGAAGCCAGAATGGGAATACATAGGCTCCTGCAGGGGCCGCCTCCCATCACCTCTAGGCATGATCGTAATAACCAGAGGCTGATCGAGGAAATCAAGGCGGACTATCTTCTGGGGATGCCAACGGATAGGATGGTTCCTAAGTATTTCTTCGAAAGGAACTTCCATATTGTTATACCGAGCAGAGGCGAATGGGGCTGTGACCCACCCCTGTTCGGTAACTCGATCTGGTACACAGATGGATCCAAAACTCCGACTGGGGTCGGAGCTGGGGGTCTACGGGGGCAGGCCTAAAGTTAAAATTAAGGCCAGCCTAGGGAAGTACGCCACGGTCTTTCAGGCTGAAGTCGTGGCGTTACAACTCTGCGCTAGGGAGATTATAAGGCAAAGGGTAGTGGGTAGAAGAGTGGCCATATACTCCGACAGTCAGGCAGCCCTGAAGGCACTTTCCTCACACCAAATAGTCTCAAGACTGGTGTGGGACTGCCTACTTGCCCTCACCGAGGTGGGTACTCGGAATAAACTGACACTCGCCTGGGTGCCGGGACATGCGGGGGTTCCTGGGCAATGAGAGGGCGGATGCCCTAGCGAGGGAGGGTTCGCAGGATACCTTTATAGGCCCCGAACCTTCTGCGGCTTGTCCAGGAGCCTCATTCAAACTTCCTATCAGGGGTTGGATAGAAGAACAGCGTCTGCGTTGGTGGGAGAGAACACCAGGACAGAGGCAGGCAAAGCTCTTCATTAAAAGACATTTGCCTAAATTTACCAGAGACCTACTGAGCCAGACCCGAAGGGATATAAGGTTAATTGTGGGTCTACTAACAGGGCATTGTAGGCTGAATAGACACATGCACCACCTACAACTTGCGGATAGTGCGGTATGCCGATTCTGCAAGGTAGAGGAGGAGACCCCGGCGCACATCCTTTGTGAGTGCGCCGGCCTGGCGAGGATTAGGTTTCTTCAATTGGGAACGGGCAATCCCGAAGCTGTTGAAGCTTCATGACGGAGCCGCTCTCAGCTTTGCTAGGATTGATTAGGAGGGCAAAGCTGGGGGCTGTTCTGTAACTTAAGGGGATCCACAATAGACCTCGACTTGTAGGTCGCAGTGGAATGAGGCCCCCCCCCCCCCGCTTCTATTTTATTCTAACTGAGACCTTATGTGTGTCCTTTGCATGCACACAAAAGAAAATTCATTCTTTGCTTTACCCTCCTTAATCTTCATAACTAACAACATTTATCTATATCTTAATAACCATTAATCCTTATCTACTGTTTAACCAAAATAAACAATTTAAAAAAACCTTAAAATATCAAATAGCTCGAATTAGAAGTTATCCAATAACTAATCACTTACATACGGTCTCATGCATTAAAGCGACCAATAATCTAAGATTATTTTTGGAAAACTAATTAAAATTTAAGCAATTCCCTAAAACATTTGGGGAAATTTGATAAAGCACATCGTACTGTTCGTACAAATTCATCGTCAGTAATGTAATTAAAATAATAGAGAAGTTGATCGTAGGTTAATCTTCACATGCATACATACAAAGTCACTTTGCTAATTACTATTATTCATCTATGAGGAGGGATCAAATCCTACACTGTCTAGTCATTCTTCGTAAAGAAAAATACAAAAGAATAACCCGGTTCTTGAATAAAAATCCAGACTCGGACCTAATCCACCTAAGAAGGATGAGTATTTTTCCTGCTGAAAAAATTAAGTATGACAGGAGCCCCATTATGTAGTGATATACACAAATAAGCAAACTCATAGACTGGAACAAGTCAGAAAGTGCAAAGCGCAAGAAGATTTTTATTTCCAGGGGAAAATTATATCCTTAAAAGAAACCAGACAGTGATTAAACATTTTGTTGAAAAAATGGGGCTTTTTTTAATCAATATATTGATAAATTATATTAACTGAAAAATTATCATTTGCAAAACACACCTGAGCAATGTATTCACCTCGAAAGGTAACCACCCATTAACTGGTAAGACATTAATGCTGAAACCTTCAAATATAAATCGCCGGAAAAAATTGTACACCAAAGCAGCGTATAAAAAGTAGGCAACATTATAACTAAATCGCCGCAGATATGTTCTTGTATATTCCTTTACTGCCAGTTGCTTTGGTGATAGATTTATGTTAGGTTGATGAAATTCGTTTCTGATTACTAAACAAAATGATATAATACTTTTGGAATTGTATAATAATGGAAATATCATTAGGGAACAGTTGATATAAAGAATACCGTAGTTTACTAATAACATCCTCTCCAATATATCAATATTTTCTTTATATTTTGCCTGCAAAAAAAAAAATTAAAAGTTACAGCCCAGTATTAAATTACTTCTTAAGTACTACATTATTCGGGTGGTTATTGGAAAACCTGAGGTGTGGAACTAAAGAAATGTGGGCAGCTAAAGCAAGGAAGGCACAGCCACATCATTAACTTTATGCTCAATTAGACTACAACACAATTGGCTATATTATTTATTTATTTTCAAACATGGGACATTTAAGTCCAATAACGAAAATAAAATTAGACAGAAATTACATTAAGAATGAAAATATAAATTTAATTAGAAATGTACGTAACGTAACGTAAGCGCGGATTACAGAGTACGCGTTTTAAACACATAACAAAAATCTGCCACTAACTTACATATTTTAAAGCAATTAAAGGGATTAAGTGCAACTTTATTCCTGTGTTCTGCAGTATTTTTCCTGCAATATAATTTTCTCTTTAGAGGTGAGTATATTATAGAGGTAAGTACATATATAGAAGTGAGTAAATTGTGTTGTAAATATAACCTTCTCAATTCATTTTCTTTTTCGATTTACATATGTTAATTTATTTTAATTAGTTTTGTTATGTGTTTATGGACCAAATATTAATATTATTTATTATTAATTTTTCTTAAGTACTGCTTATATTTTGTGTAATTCTTTATAAACCAGTTTGAACTTTATGTCTTTTGGAACTCGGTTGAAAGCGCCACACTTGAAACATATATTTTTTATTTGTATTTGTTGTTTAAGGATCAGATGCAACGTATATTACCAATATGATGACGCTCGTTCAATTGCTCCGTCACAGATCACTCAGAAAAGAACAGCTCCCGTGGGGTCGCTAGTTCTCCAAATAAAAAAAAATAAAATATAAAAGAAGTTCCGTAGAGGAAAAAGGATAAAAATAACCGAGTCATTAGATAAACAAATTTTGCCATCCTTAGTGGGGATTTAATCCTAAACCTTGAAATAGGGCTGCCACAATTTTAATTCATCCTCAAACAGCACTATCACCCTATTTCATAACTGCAAGTCCTTTGCACATGAATAAATAGTTCTATTGAATATATGGATGGGTGGATAACCTCCAGCACATACAAATCACAAATGTCGAGTGAAACGAAAACATTGCGTTTGAAGGGAACTCTCTGCACGAAATGGATAGATTTATTCTGACGATGGATGAAAATCCGAAACCGGTTAGGAACAAAATAAATATGCATGCTAGGCGGATAAAACACCAGATAAAGTTCTATCAATGGTTTTGGACAAATACCTAAATGTAAATACAATTATATTGTTATCTTTTTTTTTAAGATTAATACATATGAAAGGAATATGTTGAAAGATTTATTTCCATATATAAGGGAAAATCATTGTTTGTGGCAAATAAAATGTAAAGACTACACCAACAAAAATTTAAAGTCAATAGCTCGTGACAATTTAGTTGCCTGCTGTAAATCAGATGGATATTTGAAAGCAACCAATAACTTTATACTGAAGATTCAAAATTTGCGTGCAAAAAAATGAGGAAAGTGGAAACATAAAAAATAACAGGATCTGGGAGTGATGTTATTTACGAAAAAAATATATATGGTACTTCAAACTGTTGCTATTTACAAAAGACCAGGAAATGCCAAGTAGATTGTAGATTGCTGTACGGGATTATTGCACTGCGACCTGAAAGATCTATTGCCCCCCGGAGCCTTTTTCACTGCACAGCCGGCCTCCAAGCAGCATTCTCTAGCTAAAGACAACACTGCCCAACACCGGACAGTGAGTTGTAGAGGCTCCTAGGAAGAAAATATCTAAGGGTAGCATACTGGATTCGAACCCGAGACCCCCGCTTTGCTAGTCCAACGCGCTACCACTGAGCTAATCCCTTCCTTCTCTCTTGGCCTTCGCCTATTAACTAGGGACGGAGACCCTTGTTTGTGTACTGTGTTTGTTCTTGTCTGTAAACTGTAGAGTGTATGTGTACTGTTCTGATGAAGTGTATGATCTTCTTCAGATTTCTCTGTTCCAGTCCAATCTGGTAGTTTTAACTACGTGTATGCCTTTCTATTAGCTGGCAATATCGATGATGAAAAGGAAGTTATACAAGTAAGAGATAAAAAATCTAAACCGCTACAAATATTTATTGAAAATATTACAACAAACTATGTGGAAATGGCAAAAGATAGTGGAGGAGATCCAGGTATATATTGGTATTTATTTGGTAATGGTGTTTAAGGTTTCATTTTTGTTATTTTCATTTCACCTGACTGCATGATTATTATTCTTTTCTTTCATTTTATTTATAACTTCTGCTGTTTCCGTTTTTGTTTTAAACACTGAATCGGTTCATCTATTAGATAGTTGAATGTCATGCTATTAAAAAAAAAAAAAAAATGAATTACCGCCAGCAATACGTGAAAAATTGAAAATATTAATAATGCCAATGCTCTTGTGATATGAAATATAGATGCCCAAGTTTTATCATATAGAAATCCACTCCATTTGGATATCCAGTAACCAGTATAAACTACTTTCTTTCTGTCTTGATTATGAACTTTGGATAGTTTTATTTTCTAGAAAATTGACAGAAGACATTATTAGGTTTTATTAATATCTTCATTTATGAAGCTTCAAAGAATAAATATTATGAACAAATTGGTTCTTTACCATTCCTTTGTGTTTGTTTTCTGATTTGCAATGTCTAATACAAATAAATATCAGAATTAAAGAGACACAGTTAATACGTCGTTTCTGCATTTTTGTTACTAATACGAATCACCAAACATAACATCAAAAGAATGGGTAACTTTATGATAAATAAAAATAAAATAAAATACCATTTATATGTTGTTGTGGTGGTTGGTTCCGCAGAGCTGGAAAGCATCAGAGACATTTTCCATGATATCCTGCTTCTTTTTGTGTATCAACCTGCTTCAGTGTATCAACTGTATTTCCTCTGTGCAAGTCTACACTGTTATTACACTGTTTAACAAAAACATCCTGATGATGGGCGGACGCCCGAACCCGGTCGATGATCACAAAAAGAAGCAGGCTATCGCGGAAAATGTCTCTGATACCATTTACATATTTGTTTTATGTTTGATGATATATTTAAGTGTAACTAGTAATAAATATTTGGTGTTGAATACTCATTCACAAAACTTTCTCTTTTGCAACCATTTACGAAATTAATTAATAAATTTTCTTCAAACTTGAATTTTTACTATAGTTTAATTGATCTAAGTATTACTAGGTATAAGTATAGAAGGTGTAGATTTTAATGATTGGTTTTTAGGAATAACTATGAAATGAATATGTTTACATTGTACACTGAGCGTTGTATGCTGTTTGTCGGCACTCCATCATAACTTAACGGCAATTTGAAATGAAATTTAACGAGGGCTCCATAAATTTTCTTTAAAGTTAGAATATTAACTGATGATAACTCCTGTTATCAGGAGGAAGTTTGAAGAAAACTTTCAATTTTATGTTTGTATTATAAAATTATAGTATATACAATTCTGCTGTGTACATACTATATCATATTATATTTGTTGTGGTTGGTTCCGCAGAGCTGGAAAGCATCAGATATATTTTTCGTGATAGCCTGCTTCTTTTTGTGGCCATCGACCGGTTTCGGGCGTTCACCCATCATCAGGATGCGTTTGTCAAACAGAGTGTATAAACTAAATATGTTCTGTGCAAATCTATGTTATCACACTGTTTGACAAACACATCCTGATGATGGTGAACGCCCGAAACAGGTTGATAACCACAAGAAGAAGCAGGCTATCACGGAAAATATCTCTGATCATATTATATTATTCAATATTAATAGAATATTGCAAACATATTAATGTAGAAGGTAATAAAATATCTTTCTTTCTACCTGTCTGTTAAATGCAGAAGCACATAAAATGCCAATGGAGGCAACCCCTCTCTACACTAGAAAACTTAGGCCAACCACCCGCTTTCCTGAATTTTATGCAGATAAAAAGACAGACAGTTCAGGTACCTGGGAGTCTTGTTTAGCAGGGACGTTAGGATTGACCAAGAGGTGCTGAATCGGGTGAGCAAGGCAAGTAAAGCTTACAGTCTGATCAGGAATACTGTGGTCGGAAAAAGAGAGGTCAGCAAGAAAAAAGAGAAAATGACCGTCTTCAAGACTGTTCACCTACCCCTTCTTCAGTATAGGGCAGAATCGTGGACCATGCTAGATAAGCATACAAGCTCGGGGAAATGAGATTTCTCGATCGTGTCTAAGGAAAAAAACTAAGTGCTATAATATAAGAAATGTATCAGTAAGAAACAGCTTAGAGATTCAACCCTTTGTAATTACGTTGGAGAATCGGCAGTTGAGATGGTTTAGCCATATCTGCAGAAGAAGCGGAAGGGGAGAAGATTAGGTGTTTTATGAAGGCCAAACCGAGGGCCGCAGATCGAGAATGGGCTTACTGGAGTATACATTGAACGAGTGGCACAAAGGCGAGGTCATCCAAGGTCATCTCTCCAAAAATGGTAGGCAATAAAGGGAATATATCCGATGGTTGAAGGCATAGGTCATATATAGCTCGACGCTGAAAGGCAGTAAGAGCTGAAGACAAAGAAGAAGAAGAAAAGACAGAGGAAGTAACAATAACCCCTTTCCACATAGAAATCCATAACACCCCTAAATATTTTATGTATAATTTTATAAGCCTGTATTTTGTAAATGTAAGTATATTTTTTAAAGGTAATTATTTACAAGCGTGGCCCCTAAGATGGACGACAACTAGCTACATTAACCTGCTCACTTCCACTCTTATTACACTCTAATTTCTGATATATTTATTCATTCACATTTTCATTCATTTAAAAAGTATCAGTCTGAATATAAGTAAAAACTAGGAAACACAATCAGAGTTTAACTTCAAACATTGTCCCAAGAACTTGTAGGTTTGATTTAGCGAACACTGGCTAATTAATATGTCATTTAAAATAACTTGAATTCAGTGATAAATATTAAACAAGAGTGTTTATATGTGATTGTTCATGTGAGCAGGTTACTGTAGCTAGTTGTCGTCCATCTTGAGGGCACGTTTGTAAATAATTACTAAATTTTATAAAAAATATTTAATAAAACAAACTTAATTTATGTGATGGATGCACCTGCTTTGATGAACTAATTTTTTTCAAATCCGGGTGGAATGATAGTTTGCCACAATATCTGTGATAATTGTATGTTACAGAATAATACAATTTGTGTATGAAAGCACTAATTTCGTCTGCAGTATCACACATTTGTCACAATCAAATGTCAAACACATGATCATACGAACATTAGTTAAAAGCTGACTAGAGCGAAGCATTTCTCTCTTTCTAAACTTTTTCTTGTAAAGAATTTCTTTCTTGTATGTAATATTTGCAATTACCACTTAGTAGAAAAGTTTTGGGTATAAGTATGTCTAATTTCATTTTTTTTTTTTTATTCAACATTGATTTATTTAATTTTTATTTGCCTCTGTGCCTTACACTCAGATGATATTATGGATTTAATTTGTGAACCCCTCTTTACAATAACTCCATGCCCCCTAGGGGAGCTTCCCACACTTTAGTAGCGATGAGGACTGAATAAATAATAAGCAAGGTTAACTGCAGAAAGAGACATTGTCTGAATGTTTTACACCAAGAAAACTCAAAACATGTGTATGTTACATCCAATGTAACATATGAATCTCTTAAGAAAAAGTAAAACGAAATAATTTTCTGTATAATCTTCAAAAAATAAATTCCTTGATTGTTTTTATCAATTAAAAAATTAAAAAAAATCTGAAATGTGTATGAAGTTTATTGTTCATACAAACATACCCAGAGATACACACATATTCACATTTTTCTTTATATAAAAAGTCACCATTTTTCAATATTATAATATTAAAAATAAATATGAACAATATAAATAGAATTGTATGTAACTAACCTTCATTATATTATTGATTAGACAAAAATTTTAAATAAATTTTCCAAACTCCAATATTGTGCAATCTCTGTGACAGAAAATAATCTATCGTCAGATACTGGAGCTGTACTTTAAACTGTTTTCTTTTTTTCTTGCCTAAAACTCTTTCCAGAGAAAAAATTATCATAATTTCTAATAATAGGTTTTTTTTTGGTTTTTTTTTAATATAATGGACAGAAGAACATGGTAAGCATTCATTATTGAAATGGTTGTACCAAATTCAATAGTTATTTTTGTGGGAAGCAAACCCATTAGTCATTATAATTTATTGACCGCCTTCTATTGTCAATTTAAACTATTATACAATTATGTTGATAAAACGTAAGACGCACACATACCATTAAATTAAACCTATAATCCACTTAATGCTTTATATTCATAATTACACATGTTACTACAATGACCAAATAAAACAAAGTGAGGAGAAATGATCATTTCTGCGGGAATTCAATGACATTGAATAAATTATAGGTACTGCCTTTGTGGATAGCGGTATGAAAAATTCATTTATTATCGTAATATATAATAAGGTAATAAAAACATAATAAATTTGAGAAAAGATTTATTATTAGAAAACACTTAATATTGATATCAACAAAATAAATAAAACTGTCAGCGCCCTCCCCGCTCTCTTTATATTATTTACAAAAGCAAAATCAACATCAGCGCCATAATAATTATATTGTAACAATAAAAATAAATAAAACAATATTATTTACATAATTGATAGAAAGTATCATTCTGAACAAGAGTACAGTCAATTTTGTACCAAAAATATTTAAAATTTCACTTGAGATACTTATAAAATTCGCTTCATTTTTACTTTCTTCTGCTGCTCAAAGAGGGGAATTGCGATTTGGTAAAAGTTTTCATTGGAAATGCATTATTTAGAAGATTTCAGAATATCTATTTCAAGGGAAAAACTTTGATTTAGAAGAACCGAAAGTAATAAGAACCGGATTCAAGCAGCTCAAATATGGTATCTTAGAAAAATAGAGGGAAAGCCAAGGGGAACAGAATTTGATCCACCACGATACAAAATTGAATCTCTTACGCAAATTGTGGAATTAAGACTGTTTAGAAAGTTGATCATGTGAAACTGCAGGGCCGGAAAGGCGGAGCCTCTTGGCTATCTGAGTAAATGACGCCCCTGAGTTGACCACTCCCGCGTCACCTAATCTCAGTAGCACAGATAATTATGGCCACCACCTTTGCCTGAAAGACAGTGGCTAGCCTGCCTAGGCTTACCGAGATCTCACATCTCGGTTTCACCCCATACATGCCGGCCTCCCTATACATACATATACATTGCTGCGGCAATATAGCCATATAGACGCTAAGGACCGCTAACATGATTTCTTCAATAAATCAAGCAAACATTTTTATTTGAATTTTCTGTTAAAAAACAGTAATTATTATTATTTGTCTGAGGGGAGTGAAACCCTACGCTATCCAAAGCCTCACTGGACCCATGTAGCTACCCCAAGAAAAACAACAACAAACCGGGTCTATAACAGAAATCCAGACCCGGATCTAATCCATCTAAGATCTACAGCAGTCTGAATAAATCGGACATTAACCTTAGCGGAAAAAGCCTAAGCTCTTCCACAGACATCCTACTCCGACCAAAGGTCCTGAACCTAATTTCCTCACAACCCAGGCAATCAGTCATAAGATGGATGGGTGTTTCCTCCTCTGCAAAATGGATCCGGCATGAGCCCCATTATGTTGACATGTCTCCTTAAACCACAATGTCCAGTAAGAGATCCAACCAGATGCCTGAGAGCGCTCCGTGAAAAACACAGCAACGTCTCACTAATGGCCTTGTCCGGACCCCCGATGAGCATTTTGGACTGCCGAAAACCAACTGAGCTCATCCATAAGGATGAATGCTGTGAAGCTGTCCATATGCCAGAAGACACGCCAACAGCAGGCTCGGAACCAATGAAAGGAAGAGAGGCGCCTAATTTGGCAAACCTATCCACCTCCTCATTCCCAAAAATTCCCATGTGACCTGGCACCCAGACTAGAAGCACATCCTTCAGAGAAGAAAGCTCTTCCAGTCTTTTAGAACATTCTAACACCAACCTGGAAGTGAAGACACATGAACTCAGCGCCTTCAGCGCAGCCTGGCTGTCCGAGCAGATACAAACACCTTTTAAGTCAGTGTTATGTACGCTCTCATCCAAAATACAACAAAGAATAGCACAAACCTCAGTCTGGAAGACCGTGGTCCATTCACCAAAAGATACTGTCAAATGAACTCCGGTCTCAAAATAGACCGCAGCTCCAGACCTACCACCCATTCTGGAACCGTCCGTGTAACACCGGAAGTAATTATCAGGTATTATGCCAGACGTACCCAATCTTGACCAATCTTCCTAGAGGGTAACCTGACGCTTTAAGAATGCTCGAAAACAAAAGTCTTCAACATTCTATCCGAGGGAAAACCTGTAACAGGAACCTTCAAAAGCAAATTGCGATGAATGGCAGAGTGACCATATCGCTTACCCTGCCAAAAACTTGCCTGTTTAATTCTATAACAGGCTTTCATTGCCATAGTTTTCACGTCTACAAAGAGCGGTGGAATTCCTAATAAAGTCTCCATTGCAGCTGTAGGGTCCGCATCGCACCGGTCACCGCCAGACAAGCAAGCGTTGAATATCCTCAAGCAGCAGTCTAGCGGATCTTATCTCAATGGGACGCCACCACACCACAGCTGCATGTAACAACCTAGGTTTAATAACCACACCAAAAATCCAAAACATCATCTTGGGAGTAATCCCCCAATTTCTACCTACGATTCTTCCACATTGCTAAAAGGAAATAATTGCCTGTTGTGGTGGTTGGTTCCGCGGAGCTGGAAAGCATCAGAGACATTTTCCGTGGTAGCCTGCTTCATTTTGTGGTCATCGGCCGGTTTCGGGCGTTCGCCCATCTGCAGGATGCGTTTTTCAGACAGTGTGACCAGACAGACTCGCACAGAGCAACTTAGTTAGTGTGAAACTAAGTTGCTCTGTGCGAGTCTGTGTTGTCACACTGTCTGAAAAACGCATCCTGAAGATGGGCGAACGCCCGAAACCGGCCGATGACCACAAAATGAAGCAGGCTACCACGGAAAATGTCTCTGATGAAATAATTGCCTTTTGACGCTGTGCCTTAACATGTTCTGACCAATTTAATTTACTATCAAGAACCACCCCAAGAAACTTCACCGATTTGCAAATCTGAACAGAAGTTCACCTAGGAGGTTTTAATCCTACGATCTTCCTCCTATTAGTAAATAAAATCACCTGGGTCTTACTGGGATTAATTGAAAGACCCTTAACCTGAGTCCAATAATATACCATGTTGAGGGCACTTTGCATTAAGTCTGAGATAGTAGTCACACATCGCCCCATCAATAAAATAACACACTCATCGGCATGTGCCTGTACATAAAATCCCGATGAATTCATCCTGGTTAGCAGTTCATCTATGACAGCACACCATAGCTTTGGTGAGAGACAACCACCTTGTGGACACCCTCTCCCCGCTCCCACAACCACAGTGCGCACATCTATAGAAGCCTGTATAACTCTACTCTTTAAATAAATACCTATCCAGTTAATTAAAACTGGTTGTATACCTTTTCGACCTAGGGAATCGTCAAGAACATCAAACGATACTCTGTCAAATACCCCTTCAACATCAAAGAAGCACTCTAAAGCATATTCCTTTGTCTCTAGAGCAGATTCTATCCTCCGACCAGATAATGCAAAGCAGACTCTGTCGATTTTCCTACTGTAGAAGCATGCTGGTTTAGATGGAGTGAATGATCCTTCAAAGGACGATCAGTAATATATCTATCCACCAACCAGTTTTTAGAAGGAAAGACATAAGACTTTAGGTCTAAATGCCTTAGGGTCAGAGTAGTCACTTCTTCCTGGTTTACGAATGAAGACCACCCTAACTTCCCTCCAAAATGTTGGCACATAACCAAACATTAAACAACCTTTAAAAATCCTAATCAATATGTAATGACATATCAGGGTCATAGCAATGTCAAAGTGGCTCCAGCCAGCCGCCATCTTCACAAAGGATGGCAGGAAGAAAGGATAATTTATAACTAGTAGCCCAGCCGGCCGCTGTCTTCAAGACAAGGGCCGCGGCCAGACAAAAACCCTTTTCAATACAAGTGTCAATACATTACATCAAAGACAAGCACCGATAAAGCTGGCCACTGACCTAAATGACATTGGTCGCCGACCTGGCCAAGGTCGCACACTACGAGAGATGGCTTAGTGTGAGTTGTGAGTAATACTAATATAAACTTCGCCCACTGGAGGAGGGGAGGATTATATCAGTAGCTACAGTATCATCAGTATCACCAGTATTATCATTAGAGCAGTATCATTATATCAGTATTATCATTTACACCAGTATTATCATTATATCACTATAGCTTCAGTCTATCAGTATATATCATTACAGTTCGAGAGCGCGTCTCTATACAAGGTTAACTTATAATTATTTTCATAGTTGTGCATATTAGTTTATTTATTTTAATCATTTAAATTATTTGTTGTTTATCTCCTATTTATTTCTAATTATTTCATGTTAATAGTTACATTTCTCACATTTAAATTATTGTAAAAATATAGTCTATTTTTATAAATTCAGTGTTAGTAATTCAAGCAATAACTCTCTGAAATCTCTAAACTAACTTCCGCCTAATAAATCCCTCTTCAAGACATCTAACTTCATACCTCAGGAATCACGACAATTGATTCCACTACAAATACTTTCATCAGTACATCTCCACCATTTTGTAGCTGGCAGGAATAAACTCCATCAGGTCCAGGAGAAACTTTGCACTGCCCAAACCACTCGTATCCATAGTAACTACCTCGTCAACGGTAGCCAGGTCACTAGGTTCTAGCTTCCTTCCACCAACCGCAGGCTACCCCCCAGTTTTTAACTACTGTAAAAACAGGAGTGCTGTTTATGTTTATGTTATCCGGGAATTGGCATTAAGCAAGAGCTGTAATGTCTCCATTTCTCCTCCTGTAAAGGAACCGTCAGGATATCTTAAAGTACCCAACTGACAGTCCTTATCCTTACCAAGAATCCGTACCAGCCTAGATGTCTCTTGAGTCCTCGCAAAACGATCTCCAAGAGTTTCTCTTAGCTTTCCTTAAAGCTATTTTTAAGAATATTGTACGAGCCCACGATTCCGAAGAGTCGGTTAGGACAGCCTTCCTGTAAGAGCCCCTAACTTGTCTTCTTAACTTTTCTAACGAAGATGACCTCCAGGGGTTCCTACTACCACTAACCAACTTGGGAGGACAGGTCTCTTCGAATGAAGACTTAATGTGTTCATGTAGAATACCAGCCTCTCTTTCCAATTCAGTAATATCACCAAGAGCACTTGACTGGTTAATCATTCTATCACCTAGAAGTCTAGAATAAGAATTCCAATCTGCCCTTCTGGGGTTCCTACAGGTAGCCATGGTGATTGGATCAATCCCCAGACTAAACCTAATAATCCTGTGATCAGAAATAGAAGCTTCCGAACTTACCCTCCAATCTCTAATCAGTTTACTAATATTGCTAGAAACAAGAGTAATATCCATAACTTGTCTTCTAATCCTAGTTACAAAATTGGGTTCAGAACCCCTATTTACAACATCCAGCTCAGTACCCATCAAGAAGTCCATGGACAGCACGACCCCTAGTATTGATGTCGCTGCTGCCACAGACAACATGATGAGCATTTGCATCTCAACCTATAATTATAGGTGTGTTGCTGGACTCCGTAAACCGTACCAAATCTACGAATTCCTGCGGAGGAAGAGAGGGATGATCCGAGGCCACCACCATATCAAGACATCGGCCATCAATCCCCAGAGCAACGCTCACCGCCACCAGATCCCTAGAGTAAAACTGTCTGAGCAGAACGGCGTCGACATCTCTACTAACGCAAATACATGCTCTAGGAGTGTCCCCGCCATCCGCAACAAACAGCCTGCCAAAACAGTAATTAAATAACTAAATAAAAAAATGGGCAGGGGGGCATCAAAGGTATTAGTGGCAGTAAACCTGTTAAACTCTAAAAGAACAGTCGATTTCTGCTTTCTATCTTTCTACCTAAACGCTTCATGAATTCAATTTAACGTCATAATAATCAATTTTTTTAACCTACTATCTACGTCATAATAATGACAATTTAATATTTAACGTCAGCTTATTGCAAAAATGATCACAGAAAATTTATTCAAGTTCCCAATTGTCTGTGAATACTCCAGGGATCTCAAAAATTACTTTATTCCTTTTTTATAAACTATTTGTGTTCTTTTCTTTCAGCGACAGATTTTCAATATTTCAATATTTCTTTTTAATTCTAATCGTAATTTCTTAGATTGTTCTAACAGTTCAGAGCCTATTAAAAAAAAGGAAAGAATAACAAAGAACAATTTAAATAGAATATGTAAATTTAAATCACAATAGAATTATTTTTTGAATTTAGTAAACATTTCCCAGTTAGTCGCATGACCTTCACAATATTTTGCGCTGTATTACCATTTAATGATCTCTTATTCCCTTTTAATTAAAAAATATTCTTTTAATCACTATATGGATTCTATTCGATAAATTATTCTGTAACTTCGAACAAGGACTACGCCAACTCGATGTCCAAAGGGTGCACCATACCCGGACGGCAAGAAAGAAAATCAAATATTAATTTTATGTAGTTAACTAATTTGGATAAA
Source organism: Triatoma infestans (assembly GCA_011037195.1). Lineage (NCBI taxonomy): Eukaryota > Metazoa > Arthropoda > Insecta > Hemiptera > Reduviidae > Triatoma > Triatoma infestans. The sequence continues at coordinate 56,313 of JAAEAF010002775.1, read as the reverse complement.
AGTCAGAAATAGACCGCCCCTCCTCACTTTACAACCATTCTTTCCGGCCGGCTAATTCCTTAAAATACAAAACAAAACAAAAAATGTGGCATTCAAAAACTAGATGACCATGCATCTTTAGGTTCTTGTCCACTACTAACCAAAAGAACGCTATTCCAAGCTGGGACCAACTAGTATAGGTTTCTTATAAATGTATTTTCTTAAATTCACCGTAGTATCTGTTTTTGAAATCAGTTATTTCAATAGAACACTTTTAGGATTCTATTACTAACTAAACAGTCGAAGGTTTAACAAATTTTGTTGTAGTTTTTCTGCTATTAGAAAATATAAATTTTCACGATTTACATGGTTAACCATATAATAAACGGAATAAACGATTTTTCATCATACATAGTCTAGCCTTCTTTGTGAAAGTCATACTTAATCATTACTTCTTCCATTTTACAGCTTTGTATGGTTGTTTAATTCTGTTACATGTTCCACATTATGTAACGTTTGTCTGGCATGAGGGTTTCATCGCTTTGAAGTTCTTCATTATGTAATAAGTCCCTCCAACGAAAATCCCTTTCTGGCAAGCCTTAGCGGCTTAGCCCAACGGCTGCAGCGCCAAAGGATATTCTTATATATTATCAATGTTTTCTTCCTTTCCATATTATGTCATACTGGGAGACTTCCTTAAATTTACTTTCTTCTTTTACATTATATTACATTTCGATTATGTAATTGATTTCGATTATGTTATTAAATGTTTCATATAAGCCCAGGCAGCAGAATGAAGTGAGAGGCACGTTTTTGCTATTAAAAAATTTAGCTCACATTCTTCCGCAATTTTAGTTTTGACCCATATCCTTGTAGTCTCTTTTTAATCGAGCTCTGATGCTTTCTCAAACTAAGGTGTGAATTGCTTTATCTAAACTATTAACCCTTTCTAATGAGAAATGTGAAATTCTACACTCTTCTGCTTCTCGTTTAATCAGAAGTTTACACGTTGTTGTGGTTTACACGTTGCTCTTTCCTAAGAAATTGTGTTTTCTCTGTAGTTTTCAATATGTAACTTTCTTTTTTTTTGTTCATTGCGATCAATAATTGATTACTTCAATTTCTGGCAGTCGCATAGCTCATACTTCTTTTTTTAAGAAAAAGAAAACGTTTGGTTATTATAATAAAAATTGTTTTAGCTACTGATATTAGGAATAATGCTCATACCTCAAAGCTTCTTTCCAATTTGATTGGTTTCAAAGTTTCTTAATAAAAACAAGGAAAAAAGGAAAAAAAACACTTTACAATTTCTTTGTTACAATAATCGAATTTCAAGAATTTAAGTTCTAATTCTTGAAATAAATAATTTACTACGCTTAAAATTAAAATCAATTTATTTTTTGTTCTTAATTTCCCAACTCCGATTTTATAATATTTAGCCAGATTAGCTTTTTAAAACTCACTTAGGTCTCCTTCAACTTTTCCACTCAACAACTAATCCACTTAAAAATTCGGATATGTTTAAATATTATCAAATAGGTTTTACAGATATTAATAAATATTTTTGAATGCATAGCTTAGCCAAGAATTCACCTCGAAAGTTGTCCAACTAGCAAATGGTAAAATCTTCATATGATTCCTTCACATATATCGCTTTCCTAAATTTATGACTAAAGCAGAATAATAATAAAATGCAACGTTGTATGGAAATTTTGGTTAAAGTCTTTGCTTTGTTGCTTTATTGCTAGTTTGATTGATTCTCTCTCTTACCGTCCTAGAATCCCTAAACTTAGAGCCTATTTTCTGGGACATTGGCTCCATAGTTAGTATCCTCACCCAGATCCTTTTCTCAATCTACCTCTTTTATCTCCTTCCTTTAACCGCCTTCCTTCTGCCCCCTTTAACCGCCTTCCTTCCGCCCCCTTTAACCGCCGCCCTTCTGCTCCATGGTTGACCCAAGCAATCAAGGATCTAATGAGAAGGCGACATGCAGCCCGCATGAAATACAGGCGCACTAAACTTGCTGATGACTGCTCTTCCTTTAAATTCCGCCGCAATCTTACCTAGTCCTCCATCCGCCGAGCGAAAATCCACCATTTTCAAGAAGTCTTCTCGTTTGGTCCAACTATAAGACCATGTGGCATATCCTTCGGAAATTTTACCTCTGCAAGTCTGCAACCCTCCCATCTTTTAATAACATTACCCATCCACACTGAGCTGAATGATTGCTTTCCTTCAGTTTCCTCAACTACAACTTCCCTCCTATCTGACCCACTTTCACTCTCATCTACTTTCCTTCGACGCCAACAACTTCTATTTCTCCCCCACATTTAGCCTACTGATACTGTCAACTCCTTGAAAAAATCCAAGACAACTGCAATAGGTTCTGATGGCATACGGTTAACTTAATAAAACTTTCAATTCCCTTTTTCTTCCCTATTCTTTATCACATTTACAAGTTTTCCCTATCTGAGTTCCCTAATTCCTAGAAACACGCCCTGGTACACCCTCCTAGGAAAAGAAAAATCTAAGGGCTACAGTAGTGCTTGCCTTCATATCTGGGACTGATTTGATTGATTTTTTTGTTTTGTTTAATAAATCTTTTTTATAAAGTGATGTATATCACTTTATACTTGATAAATATTTATGTGCCCAGACTATTGATATAGTCTTCAGATCAACCACCATTTTAATTTTTACGTTTTTGCGATTTTCTCAAAAATAGCTCCAACGATTTTCTTCAAACTTATTACATCAATTATACATACTAACAACTACAACATTTATTTGAAACATTTCTCCGGGAAAATTCATTTAAGGGCACTTCTGGGGGAGGGGTGGAGTTAGGTTTTCATCTAAAGTGGTATTTCAGTTTATTAGACAATTCTGCCAACTAAATAATGTTAATTAGAATTGAATATGTTGTTGAAATTCCGAGTTTGAAAAAAAATCGGATAACCGGAAGTGCGTTTCATAGAGGAAGGGATTCATCAAAAACGGTCGAGGTAAAATCTGTTACCACTGTTCGATATTTTTTTTTACGTATTTTCTCTAAAATTGTTCCAAAGAATTTTTATATGTAAGCCCTTGAAATAATTGGCAATTAAGTTCATATGTTCATCATAGAGATTAAAAACAAATAATATAGAAATCGAATAACTAAAATATATTATTCACAGACAAAAATTTGATAAAAAGAGTTGTTTTTTTTGTGACTGAACCTCAACATCCATTTTGCAATATAAAAAAAATACAACGGTCGTAACGAACATCAAAACATAGTTACAGATAAAAATTTAATTTACTATAGAAAAAAATAATTTTTTACTTTCTCTTACTCCTTATAAGAGGAAGTATTGCAATCGTGTCAATTTTTCTATATCGGGTTTTTACCGGAAATATCCGTTTTGAGGTTCCCTGAGTCCAAAAAAGTGGTATTTAGCGAATGGTCTGTGTGTGTGTGTGTGTGTGTGTGTGTGTGTATACATATATGTATGTGAACAGCATAGCTCAAAAAACGATAAACTGTAGAAAGTTGAAACGTGATATTCCGTTTTGGTATCACCATGGGATCTGACAGTACATCAATCTGTCAAAATTCCTCAACCGGAAGTACCACTTTATAAGTTAGTTTTTTTTTTACTTTATTGCAATTTTCTCAAAAATGGCTTCGACGATTTTTTTTTTCAAACTTGATATATCAACTACATATACTAAGAGCTACAACTTTTATTGGAAACATTTCTCCGGGAAAATTCATTTAAGGGCATTTTTGGGGGAGGAATGGGGCTTGGGTTTTCATATAAACTGCTTTTTGAGTTTATTAGACAATTCTGTCATCTAAATAATGTTAATTACAATGGAATATGTTGTTGAAATTCAGAGTTTGAAAAATCGGATAACCGGAAGTGCGTTTACATTACCACTTTACTAATGATTTTTTTCACTTTTTCGCGATTTTCTCAAAAATGGCTCCGACGATTTTCTTGAAACTTTGTATCTAAACTAAACATGCTAAGATCTACATCTTTTATTTCATTTATTTAAAACATTTCTCTGGGAAAATTCTTTTACGGGCACTTTTAGGGGAGGGGTGGGGTTATGTTTTTCTGTAAAGTGCTATATATCATCAAACAAAATTAATTAGAAATAAATAAATGGCCAAAATTCCGAGTTTCAAGAAAATTAGTACACCGGAAGTGCGCTTTTACTGAACAGTTTTTTCAGTTTTCGACGAATTTCATTAAATTTGGTACACAAGCTATAAAATTTATCAATTATAATTTTGCGAACTGGAGTAAGAGAAAGTTGTGTGGTGTGAGATTTTTTTCTTTTGTATAAATAATTGATTTTAAGAGTTTTAGGGGAAAGCGATTTTCTCTTTCATCAATTTATTTCAAAAATTGTTAGAGGCGTTATCAAGTTCGGCATTAGCTAAAAGGATATACAAAAGAGCTTTGAAGTTCATTCAGATTATTTCTCTAACAAATACAACTGATCAGACAGATCGACGAAAGCATTTCCATACTCTGCAACTCTGAATTATAGAACAAGATTACAATAATATATCCCATATTTAAACTATGAGATGAACCGAACACGAAAGACTATGATATCGATTATTTCTTATTAGATATTATTACTACTATCGAAAACATATGGAGGGTTACGCGCGCTTTGTGTGGAGTATGTTTTTGTGTGTTCAGGGTTATCTAGTGTACTGTGTGTAAAAGAGAGCAAGAAAAACCCCTAAGATCGAAAGTGTGTTCGCTTCAATTAGGATGTATACTTAACTTAATGTCTGTGAAAGTCTGTAAATTGAGATATAATAAATATTTTTTGAGTACAAAATTACTTATAACAATCATAAACTTCTTTGGTATTTACAGGGAAGTAAAACTTATAAAGTAAATTAATACTTTTATTATATTAGAATTTGTTACAGTCGTTAAAATAACAGCATTAAATTAACCGTTCTTAATGATTATAAAAAGTGTTTATAGCTATTCTTTCTTTTAAAAGAAATCGGAATATTTTACAGTACTTTACAGAAAATTAAAATATTAATAGAAATAATACTGTTAAGTAGTGTGTTTTATTTAAACTGACCAACATTGCATGATCAGATTCGAAGCTTTAAAAACAAGTTTTTACATATTTTAAAAACTCAAACTCATGTTTTGCAGTTTCTATGAATTTCTTCCATAATAGCCTAGCACAACCTAGATACTAATTTATTTATGGCACAATACATTACATTAAACGACCCATTATTATCTTTTGTTTTTAGTCATTTCATAAACAAAAATTATTGTAATGTCCTAATTATATGTTAACATGTTTTTTATTTTGAAAAGTTGAAAATAGAACACATTAGAAATTCATTACTAAATGCTTCTTAATATGCCATAGATCGAATTCTTACATTGTTTCAGTAGAACCGAATTTTCTCCTTAAAAACTGTCAGCAGAATGGTGAGGAAAAGATATAAGTAAACCGCACACATATGATGATTTACAACAACTAACTTTATTTTAACATACATTTATTATTACGTGGGGATGACTGGTAGAGCCCCCGTTGGTAATATTCTATCATCCTCTCTATCGACACAAATAATGCTATAACAATAACAAAAATATTTAAATCACTAGTTTTGTTTTAAATTTAACATTTCAAAAGCTTTATAAACTTAGCTTTTGCCAACGCTTTTGTAAATTATATTTAGGCTACCTAGGGCGCTACTAACTGTAGCTTCCCACTTTTTATCACAATTAACACCGACTTTGCCCTCACTGGAATCGAACCCTGAATTCTCGCTAGCCACTTAACCAACGAGTGAGGACAATGCCGATCACTAGCAAGTAAAATTTATTCACTTCCAAAAAAAAAAAATCACACATTTAAATGAATTATCTTTAATATAATTATTTATAATTTATTTAATTTAATTATTGAAGGAGAGTGGGAAATGTACCTTAATTTTTTGTTAAAAATATTTCATGCATTTTGATGCGGATGACAAACTCTTCCCCCCACCCCCAGGGTTATTTCATCTTGACCCACCATCTGGAAATATACCTTGTCTATTGCTTTCACCAGAATCTGTGTTTCTCTTACTTTCCCCAATTTATTTTCAAAGAAGTTTGAAAGAAATGCTTTTTTACTTTCTCTTACTCCTAGTAAGAGGGAAGGTATTGTAATCGTGTCAAATTTTCGATATCGAGTTTCCACCGGAAATATCCGTTTTGAGGTGCCCTGAGACCAAAAAAAGTGGTTTTTAGCAAATGGTCTGTGTGTGTGTGTGTGTGTGTATGTATGTACTTGAACAGCAGAGCTCAAAAACGATTTTTATCAATCGTTAGAGCAAATTCATCAAGTTCGCGTAGAGTTCACTTTAGCGTAATGTTTCTGTTGCACCCACACTTGTTGGTTCATATAAATATGCATGCTATGACGAATAAAATACCAGATGTTATCTATCCAGCATTGCGGACCGATCCACATATTCAATAAATATTTATTATTCTTTATGTTTTGTTTTGATTCGAGTTTAATATTAGTTTCTTGTTGATTTTCCTTACATTGTAATTTGTCTACATCAAAAATTTATTATTAAATAAAGACATTTTCTTTTTCTCATTCTTCTTCCTGTGAGAGAATAATATTTAGTGAGAAATAAAATGTTTATTCCATTAGTACTTTATTTGCATTTCATAATACAAATCTTAAGACAATATGCTGCACATTTTAGGCTAGATTCTGTCAGTTTGAGACGTAAAAAAAAAGTATTAACTGCCATATAGTTAGTACCTAGAAGGTTTACATTTTCTCATTCTTGCCAAATCCCGTTGAAAACTATCAGCAATTAATTTTACACGGTAATAAAATCCCAAAAGTGAATATATAATTTGTAGAATTTATTAAATTAAGTGAATTTACTGATAATTTAAAAAAAAATCATAGGAAACATTTTCTAAAAAGCCAAAAAATGCATTCTTATACTGAATACATGTGCCATAAAATGGTTTCTTGCAAATGCTTATCGTGAAATATCCATGTTTCAATTAGCTGGGTTAATTTAAGTTAGCAAGATCTAATTTCGAACTTTCAATTAATTTGTAAAATATTAATTATTGACGTATTACTTTTAGTACATTGAAATAGGAGAAGGATACCTGAAGAAGCTGTAAAATAAATATTTTGTAATTAAATTTAGAAAAGAAAATTAAAAAATTAATAGTATTTAATAAGTAGAAGTTTACCTCACTAAATCCCAACAATGAGAACTGTTGAATCCCACCTCCCATCACGATGCGCTCTCGTTGACAAGCCGTCAGTATATTAAGTAATAACTTCTGTGTAGATAAGGTTTGTGTATACCATGGTACATTGTAAGCTGCTTCTTGAATTTTCAAATACTGCAACATTAAATATGAAAGATTTTGTGGGAACTAATGCCATTTAAGGAATTAAAGAAAATTTAACATTCCTTACCTTGTTAGTTACCTGCTGTCCAAACCAACAATAAATGCCTATAATAATTACTTCAGGTATCAATACGCAAGCAAAAGAGATAATTACTAACGAAATACTTGACGCAGGATCCTAAAATAAAACAAGTAATTAATCTACTATATCAAATATTACTGTTATTATTAACAAAAGGCAACCCTCGTAAAGCTATTTTGACTGTATGGCCATTCTTCTGTCTGTTGTTCAGAAAATTTAGTATTGTTGCAATATAAATTGTAATAAATTTGTTGGTCAGTCTTGGTGACGAAATAAAGAAGGCAATTTTATACAAGCTAGGAAGATAACAGAGTGAAACCTTCTTAGTTCAGAGTGTGTGAGTTGAAACCCACTGCCAGTGCGCCCGATCTAAGTCTTCGTATGCCAAACTGGCCTCTCGTGCAAGCGGTCCTACCTACACATATTCCATATGTTATTACCATAGTTTATCCAGTTCAATTTTATTACGAGCATAAGTGAGATTTGTTTCCACAATTTTAACAATGGCAGCATCAGAGGGATTATGGACCAAGATCTGGTTTAATTGGTTCTAAATTGCCGTGGAACCCTAGTTTAGCCGACCTGAGGATGATCGATAGGTTTGTTATAGAACAGTGGAGGTTTTGCCCAAGATTCTACTGCCCACAAATGGAGTAGTAGAGGGTGCACGTGCTTGTAATCTATAGGACGTCGATTGCTTGAGAGGAGAGAAGTGTCATATTCCTTCTCGTTGAAATAAATGATACATGGTTGCACATAAAGTTGCATTTTTATTACCAACCTAAGCGAGACTGTTTCACCAGCTCCTCAAGCATAACAATTATAAAATCATAATTAATAAAATTAAAATGATAATTCTACTTACAGTAATTACGTACACAGCTGTACATATCATGACACCAGTACCTATAGCAAATATAAATAGGAACATGCCGTAGATCTCTTGATATAAGTTGAAATATCTAAAAATTAATGATCATATAAGTAATTTTAGTTCGTTTTGTCAGGTCTACAGATCAGTTTAGGTCATTACCAAGTGGGGAGGAATGGCTGCAATGCTTAAATTTGAAAACTCTCAATTGAAATTTAAAATTAGAATATTAAATTAGAACCGCACAGAACTCAAGCAATGATAAGGCGACAGGCCCTAGAGACATTGTGATAGAACTAGTTAAATATAGTGGACGCGAAATAATTAGAACGCTCTCAGAATTGTATAAACAGATCAGGGGTTAATTGTGGAAGTGGACAGTATCCCGAGAGATTCGAATTTGTCATACATAACACCTGTGTATAAAAAAAGGAAACAAAAAGGATCCGGGGAATTACCGAGGAATTAGTTTTTTGTCTTCTTTCAGCCGTATGTTAAGTAATATTATCAAGAGACAAAAATGGAGGAAATGACGAAACCAATGCAGACCGAGGAGCAGGAAGGATTAATTCTAGAAGATTGTGCATTGATCATATTTTTATAGTGCGCCGACTAACGGAGAAAATAGTGACAAAAGGTAAAAAAGTCCAAATGGTTTTGCTGGATCTTCAGAAGCCATGACTCCGTTCCATTTAATATGATTTGACCAGCATTGCAAAAGTTTGGGGATGAGACAAATATGATCGGAATTATCAGGCAGGTGTGAAGCAGGGACTGACTCTCACAAGCACGCTACCATTAAAGGACTGCGCCAGAGTGGTAGAATGTCCCTACAATTTTTAAAATACCTGGAGAACGTATTAAAGGATTGAAATGCCTCTTGTAGAGGAATAGGCATTCCAATAGGAGATGAAAAGTAAACTCCCTCTTATTCGCTGATAACCAGGTTGTTTTAGCTCATAACTACGAGGATATTAAGTATCTTATGAGAAAACTGCGAGAAAGTTGTGAAATTGGCGGCTCAAAGTTAATTTCTTTATATCCTAGTACTTGGTTGTGGAGGAAGCGGTCCGGGATTTAATTGGAAGTTCTTGGGCCATTAGGTCCGTTCGCCGCTTCAATACTTGGATTCAATAATGGATAACGCGTAGGTGTGAGACCGACTCCTAAGCCAAGGCTGCGATCCGTTGCTTAGCTCCTCTGGAGCAAAGCTATCTCATTAGATACGAAAAGAGTCATTCTTTGGGTAACAGATCATTCTTGGAGAAACATACTCTAGTATGACGGGGATGCTGGGCACTTAGCGTCTCAGAATAAATGCCAAACTAGAAATGGATGGCCTGAGACGCAGTTACAGGGTGTCCTTTCTCCATAAGAGAAGGTTCATAGATATCCGTGCGGAAATGGAAGCATAGGAGACAGCGGAGAACCATTTGGAAATGCGATCTCTATAGTGGTACACGGTCATGTTCAGCGAATGAGGGAGTAAAGGTGGCCAAAGAAGTGCTTTTAGGGTTCCCTCCTAGAAGACGAAAAAGAGGGAGGGCGTCCTAGAACTCATTACGGGTTACTGTGGAAATCGTGGAAACACGCACACACACAAAAAAAGCAGAAGTGTCTTATCAAGATGTAAGGGGTAAATTTGTGTATAGCTAAATCCACACTACTTTTTAGGAGATCGGCTGTGCTTGTCCTGATTTCTACATTTTATGTATTTATCTGGACTTTGTGGAAATGATTTTTTTGGAATATTTAGGTGGAACAGAGTTGTGTGATAGCTAGAGTATGGAACGGCCCGGGTTTCAAAAATTGTGTGAGAAAAAGTTTTATATGTACCCTTCTTCGCTCTATAATAAACTATAAACAGTAAATTCAAAAAGAGATGTAAGTTGTAAATGTATACAGTTAAAAGGAGAGCCGGATTTTATAAGTTACAGCATGCTTCTTTTTATTAATTCTGTCCAATTTAGAATTTTCCTTCATCATCAAGTTCTTGTAAAAAAAAGTGACTTCGATTTAAAGTTTCTCTTCACAGAAATCCGGCCAAGAGGACCTGCTAATCCTGCTACAAATAGCATGCGGGTGCTGATGAGATATCAGTTTGTAATTCCTCCTGAAGAAGCGCTAGTCTAGCTTGAGGAGTATTCACAAAAACTAGGGTAGAAAGTTTAACGGAGCCAAAAACATTAAGTTTAAAATATGTTCATCAACTCTGGTAGTAAGAAATAGAATAAAATTTATTTAAAAGAATGCTTTCAATGAATCTACCATACAGGATGTAGTTCATTTTTATGGACTAAATCTTTACTTTCCAGTCACTGATTCTGTTTTATTAACACTTTCTAATAGTACTTGCATAACATAAGTTCGAAAATGCATATATACCTCTGTAATGTAAATTTATTTAGTCAGGAATTATGGATATGTCGAAAATTTAGGTGAACAAAAAACAATATACCAGTCATTTTCGGGCTATATAACATACGTCATTTTCGAACTCAAATTTTATAAACTTTTATCCACAATTTTAAACTGATTGTGCTGATATTCTTTGCCGACTTTGATAGTTTTCAAGGTGAACAACACTAGTAATGTTATATCATACAAGCATTTAGATCAACTTGGATAATGTTGAATATTTCCAAAAATGCCCTCTGCCTTTTATATTTACAAGAATAAAGCATGACGATGTATAATTATTATGACAAAATATCTTCAAAAATTTTAATTCCCTCTTATCATAAAACGTGTGCTTATTAGGGGTGTGAATATCTTCACTTCCGATTAAAAATTATGGAAAGAGTTTTAATTCACTATTCTCTCATATTTTTTTATTATTCTCACACAAAACTAAGAGACTCATTCTAAAAGATTACTTACCGCAACAGATTACCATGTTGATATACTGCATACTTCATTCTAGAATTAATGTATTTTTCTTGATCACAATTTCTTTCAAATGATTTCATTCTTTCTCCAAAGTAAACATTTTTAAAAGATTCGCGAATATGAATCGACAGAATATCAAATTGTTCACAAAGTGACTTAGAATGTGTTACAAATATGATTAAAAATCCAATATGTGCTGACATGCCATTAATTGACATTAAAACTTGAATAATACATACTGCAATATATCTACAAATGAAACTAAAATGATTTAATTATAATATAAAAAAATATAATTAGTCACAAAATATAACATATTTGCTCGATAAATTTATTTAGTCGTTAGTTGGTAGAAATGGGTAACAAAAGTATTTTATTAATTACTTCTTACTTTCTTAATCGATTATTTCCTGGATTTTTGTTACACTTTAGTGAAAATGAGCACTCTTTTTTTTTTTTTAATTTTTTAGATATTAAGTATATTATTATTAAATCTGGGTGCCTATCGGCGTGGGACCTAAGCCAATATGGCTTTTATCCCCCCCAAATCATACCCTAACCGTAATTGATCTCCCCTGGCAGTCTATCGGTCGTCTACAATATCCTAAAATACCCTTCAACTTCAACCTCCAGAGATTCCCTTGAGAGTGAGACTCTCCCCAAAAACCCGGAACCTAGTACAGCAAAACTGGGACACTGACATAAATAGTGATACACCGTTTCCAGAATCACAATTCTGTCTTAAGGGACTAGAGTCCTCCCTACTTTATGTTTTATGTTAATTTTAATTAGCCACACATGTGTGTCCAGTCACCCTACCTACTAAAATCCTCAATCTTATCCTACTCAGGGACAGGAGGTAATCCGAAACCCCCTGCTTAACACCTTTAATAAATCTTTTGGCCTGGAGGCATCTCGTCGTGTTTTCTCCCAACATTTTTAAAAGATTCGCGAATATGAATCGACAGAATATCAAATTGTTCACAAAGTGACTTAGAATGTGTTACAAATATGATTAAAAATCCAATATGTGCTGACATGCCATTAATTGACATTAAAACTTGAAGAACTGCCATTTTTCTCCAAGACTTTCGTCTCCCAAAGTCTAATCTGCCTATCGCAGAACCTCCTAGTGATGGCTCGGGACCACAAAAAGTTAAGGAAGATCCCTCCCTAGCCAGCCGGTCCGCCCTCTCATTGCCCTCTATTCCCGCATATCCGGGATCCCAGAAGAGCTGCACTTCGCCCCTCTGAGCTAAGACATTAATCTCCTACATTCGCCTACCAATTTCGAACTCCAACATGGCTTGCTCAAAGCCCTCAGTGCGGCCTGACTATCAGAGACTCCCCCGCAAGCCAACATCTTTCAATGATGCCAATGACCTCGGACTGAAAGACAGTGGCCAGGCTCCCCCAACGCCATAGATCTCTCCCAGTCTAATTCCTGCAACTATGCTCCCGCCCATGAAAGACCAGTTTTCTTCTGTCTAGAACCATCCGAATAGCAGCAAATAATGCCGTTACCCGCCTCCATTAGCTTTATGAGGGTGTTCTCCCCTACATTAACTGTTTTACTTTTATTTACTTTGTTTTTAAGTCTCGGAGAAATTAAATCTTCCTTTACAATTTACTTTAATTCGCACCCGATGCTCTAATAATTACTTAGTTGGTCTGGGATATGAATTCATGGGGTAGTGAACCAGGCGTCAAAGAATCGAAATCTGGACGATTTTTTTAGAGCTTGTTTTTCGGATTGAACTAGGAACAAGTCAGCAAGAAATCTAGTGAAAGCCGTAATGTGTCTAGGACCAATTGGTAAAATCTAGATAGAACTGCAAATTATAAATTCCATTTTCATTGGTTGAGTTTTGGTCACAATTAACCACAATGTAATTGTAGTTGCTTTTGTAGTTTTTTTTTTCAATTAAAGTAGTTCAAGTTGAAACTTGTAATTACAAATAATACCTGGAAAAGCAGTTGCAAAAACAACTACCACTTGTATGTAGTTGTAATTGCAATTAGTTATAAAAACAAGTATGATTATTTGAATCTTCCATTTTTTGTACTACATATTCTACTTTACATATTTACTCTTAGTTAATTTTAATTCTAACTTTCAAACTTGATCTGATCCTAATTTGACAGAAAATGTTACGCATTGAACCTCATCAATTCAAATACAACAATTACATTAGTAACTACAACCAGTCGTTGGTAATTTTTCATTCCAACTATAACTTCATTAGTTGTACAAAATAAGTTCATAAACAACAACTAACTATATATTGTAATTGTTAGTTTTAAATGTTAATTAACTTCAGTTAAAAATAATTAACTACTTTTGTAGTTAACTACTGCTCACTCTAATCTAGGATATATAAACAGAAAGCCTTTCTTGTCCCAATTGCCCCCTTAGAAATATAAAAAGACTGACCCCTGACCAAAAATCTAGCCTAGACTTGAACCACCTAAGATTAAAATAGATAAACCAGAATAAACTAGGGAAAACAGCCTAAATTCTTCTACAGACAACTTGCTCCGGACAAAATTCGAAGCAAATCTTTTTTGTAGCCTTCAATGTATGAATCTGCCTTTTTCTGTCTGGGAGAGACTACTTATAATACTTTGAGAAGTTCAACTAGATTGCTACTACAAAGCATTATTCAGATGTGAAGCCTATCCGTAATCAGTATTTTGAACAACCACTGACTCATTAAACTCATAAAGGTTGAATGTAGGAAGCCTTGGGTTTAAAGAAATGCTAGTTCAGAGCTATTGAAGAGGAATTTTGCATTTAATTTAACCAAGCGAACTAAATTTTCTCATTGCAATTGATTTCCATGTAGCGTAGTATACGAACTAGAAGAAATCTTTAAAATCAAATCTTTTAAAATATATGAAATTCAATTTTGAACTAAATACTCCGAATTTGTTCTTTCAATGCAGCCTGACCATACGAGCAGATGCAAACCATTATTAAATTGCAAACCCTCCAAACTCCTATTAGCATCGAGGTGTGGGAAAAATTTTACTCTACAATTTATAAACCTCGCGTTCTAGACGATAATACTTATTTCGATGCCCGACATCCCTTTCTGGACTGCGATATTTCCACCAATGAAGTAATAGGAGCAATTAACAAAGGAAAGTTGGGTAGGGCCGCTGGTTCCGACAATATTCCTTACGAAGTTTACAAAGTTTTACCTCAAAATTGGCTGCTTTATTTAGAATGTTTATTAAATAAAATTTTTGAAAGTGGTAAAATTCCCTCGGCTTGGCATGATATGGTAACAATAATGCTGTTTAAGAAAGGTGATAACAAATTACCTGAAAACTATAGGGGTGCTCTTGTAAATTGTTCCCTAAAAATACTCACTCAAATTCTTTGCGATCGACTCAGTTCCTGGGCGGATGGTTGTCAAGTAATTCCCGAATCTCAATCGGGATTCAGAGCTGGAAGAAGCTGTTTAGATAATATTTTTATTTTAAACTCCCTTGTACAGCTGAAATTAAAAAATAAAGGTGGCGTTCTTTTCGCGGCATTCGTGGCCTTTGATTCGGTAGCTCATACTAAAGTATGGGAAAATTATACGAACTAGGAGTAAGTTCCAAAATACTGAGATTATTAAGAAATATTTATGAAAGTGCAACGATAAGGATAAAAAGCGGTTATCAGTTCACAAAGTGCTTTGATATCACCGAGGGCGTACTTCAAGGTGACCCCATCAGCCCGTTGCTATTCAGCTTATATCTGAGTGGGATAGAACAATTTTTCAGGGAAAATGATCAGTTTGGCATCAGGGTGACCTCTGATTGCGATATATACTTTTACTCTACGCTGATGATTTAATTATTTTTGGTGACTGTTATCGAGATATTCAACATAAATTGTCAATATTGAAGGAATTTTCTGATAAGTATGCGCTAAATGTGAATATCAGTAAAACTAAGATTGTTAAATTTTATAAAGGAAGGCCCAAACAACTCAAAAAATTTCCTATGGTGGTTTAGAGCTGGAATAGGTTAAAGAATTTCATTATCTTGGCGTTTTGTTTTCCAGCTCTGGTTTATTTGCCAAAGCAGCTGGTCAAGCAAGCTCCAAGGCACATATGGCAGCCGGTAGTACAGTGACTTTTTGTTCTAGATCTAAATTATCATCATGGCAATCTAAAGTAAAGCTTAACGAAGCATTGGTCGCGAGCACACTCTTGCACGGACGGTGTACAGGTCTGGGAACTTAGATATGCTGATGATCTAGAAAAGGCATCCCTTTACTTCTACAAGAGGCATCTGCAGCTTGCAAAAAAATACCCCAAATTATTTAATCCGTCTAGAAACTGGTCATTTACATATTCGCTACACAATATTGAAATTGACTTTGAACTGGCTAGTTCATATTCTAGAGATGGAAGTAAGCGATCCCTAAAAATATGTTTTAATAAACTCCTTGGTATTACTGATCCCCACACAAAATTTAACTGGGTATCTCAATTCAAAGAATTTCAATCTCCAATTGATTACACGGAAATAGTCCACAGCACTAACAGCCATTCTTTAAAGAAGAAAATCCCTACGATTTTAAAAACATTTAGCGCATTCAACGCTTGTCCAATTCTAATTTTAATACCTACTATAATAAACTTCTTAATCCTCGAAATATAATACCTTTTTATTTAACCTCTAAAGGTCCAGACCGGTGTATTAGTTTTTTCGCAGATAAGAACATCTGGTAAATACAATGTCAGAATATCCAATAAAGCCTCTAGGTATAATCTTAATCCTACAATTAACTGTAAATTGTGCACATTAAATGTTTTAGAAGACATTAAACATATATTCGTTGAATGCTCTTTTTACAGTCCCATAAGACAGCTCTTTCACTTAGATAGTGTATCAGAAAACTGGCCACAAATTTTACTGAACCCTAATACAGAACAAGAAATCAAAACGCTCTTCAACTTTGTAGAAAAAATATAATCTCTGAGAGATTTTCTCATAGAACCGTAATTAAACATACCCTAAGCTACTATCCGTTTAGTCACACTAGTGTAATAAATATTGCAGGTATGATTCATGTTAATTATATTCTCTGTAATTTTTTTTCAATTAATTGTGTCTGTTTTGAAGAATGATTGTATAATTTTGTACCCTAAAAGAACCATACTCATTTGTATGGGGTTAATCCCCAAGGCAAATAAATAAATTGAATTGAATTGAACCATTATTAAATTGCAGCAGAGTCGTTCTTCAGAAATCTCATCCCGGAAATGGGAGTTCCATTCATGAAGAAACATCACCAAATTATCACCATCTCAAAACTACTCCAGCTCCAGGCTCCGATCTTCGTATAACATCAGAAGTCACTCCAAGTGTTATGCTTAGTAGTCCAACATAACTTGTCCGAGAAAGCAGGTTAATTTTTAAGAAATGATTAAAAATTTTTAAAACTATGAGAGAAGCAAAACCTTGTAATAGGATCTCTTAAACAATACCATGGCAAATGGTAGATTGTCACGACGCTTTCCTGGGAGAAACCAGGTGTTTCTGTAATAGGCGCTTATTTTCAGATTTTCACCTGTGTGGTGGAAATCCAACAAGCGGCAGACTGACGATCAGATCTCCTATACTCACCATCTCACAGCCGCAAAATAACCTAAGTTTTGAAACCATATTATATACGCAACAAATCGATTTAGAGTAAAACTCGAATTCTTAGTTGTGGCTGGTTCCGCAGAGCTGTTTTTAGTTTGTGGTTGGTTCTGCAAAGGAGTTACATATCTCTACTTGTTTGATGTTTCAGTTTTTAAAAGAACAATATATACAGCCTTTAAAAGAGGAAAACCCAACATGTGTTGACACATCCAGGTATTAAACACCCCTCTTAACGTAGTTAGATCTTAACAAAGCACTTTAAAAACCAGTGTATAAACTGAATTTTCTCTGTGCAAGTCTGTTTCATCACACTGTTTTGATAAAACCTCCTGAAGATGGGAGAAAGTCCGAAACCAGTCGATGACCACAAAAAAAGTCAGGCTATCACGGAAAATATTTCTGATGCTCTCCAATTCTAGGACATGCCAAAAAGATATTAATACTTTTAGAATCTATGCCTTAACATATTCCGTCTAATTTAATTTATTCTCAACAACAATTCCTAGGAATTTAACTGATTTAAATCTAACAGTAAAATAATAGCGTCTTCGATATACGCTTGTACATAAGTCCTGATGAGTTAACATCATTTACAGTTCATCTATGACTACCAAAACTTTATGAGAGACAATCAATCATCTTGAGACTCAGCATCCTCTTTTATAAAGCTAATACGTACAGTGGGATAACTTATATAATTCTTTTTCTCAAATAAAAGCCTAATATAAATTTTACCATTTAATTTTCTATCAACTTCTGCGGACAGTATGGCACATGTGGATGTTAAGAGAGTCATCGTAAATAATTGTTATTCTAGAATACCTATAGTTAGGCAAGATTATTCATTAAGAATATTAGCCAGTCTACTTCCTCTACTAAAAATTTTCCTCCTAACGTCCTTATTTTTATAGATTAACCCAAAGAAAGTAGCCAAATAGTAGGTAATCTAGATTTTAGTTTATAATGTACATAATAATAGTGGAAGTCCCAATTCTTCTATAAAACTAACAACCATAAACTAAAAATTGTTTAATATAAGATATTTGAATACTAAAAAGTTATAGCAGCTTAATAATACAAACCTAAACAATGAATTCACTTCAAAAGGTACCCATCCTTTAACAGGTAAGATCTTTAAGCTGATTCCTTCAAATATATATCGTCTGACAAAGTTTATGGCTAGAGAAGCATACAAATAAAATGTAACATTATATGCAAAATTCCGTACAAATCTTTTTGTATATTCCTTTACTTCCAGTTGTTTTGGTGATAATTTTATTTTTGGTTCTTGAAATTCCGTTCGGATTATTGAACAATATAATATATTCTTTTTGGAATTATAAATTAATGGCAGAACCATCAATAAGCAATTTATATAAACAATTCCAAAGTTGGTTATCAACACTTTCTCTAATATGCTCATATCTTTGTACAACAGTACCTTTGAACAAATTATGACTCTTCAGTTTAAAAATTAGTAAATAAATGACACTAGTGTTCCAATAATGAATACAGATATTTTAAAGCAACAATAAAAATATTACCGCCATGAATATATGAAGGATTGTGAAAACTAATAAAATGATCAACCTAGTGATATTAAATACTGTCACCCATGTCTTGTCATATAAAAATCCGCACCATTTGGATATCCAGTATCCAGTAATAGTTACCTCCTTCTGTTTACCTAGTTTTCGATCATTTGAGTTTTTAATTTTCTGTAAATAAGCAAAACAAGGATATATTAGAACAGCGTGTCTTAACCGTGTTCAAGAGCTGGGCACATCATTCAAGTCTGAAAAATATTTTCGCATTCCCTCGAAAAATTTCATTTATTTACTTTCTTTTGTTACAATAATGTCAAATTTCCTAAATTATGTTTCATCTGAAATAATTTTTTTTTTTTGCATCCACAGTACGAAAACATGTTTTAAACGAACCTTCTGGATATGGGTATTTTTTGGATACTTTATTTTGTACGTCCACAATTGTGTATATTACATGCGTTAACAAGCACATCACACCTTGTATTATATAATTTTTCAGTTTTTGGAAGTTTGTATAAACTTTTAATGTCTATATATTAGTCACAAAACTTCAAAATTATTCAAGAATATGCCCAACAATATATAATAATACCTGAGAACTATCCATATCTTTAGGATAAGGAAGTACAGAGAAGGAGGAAGGGAAAGATTAATGGTAATGATCGGGCGAACCTCCATCCGGGGAAAGTGGAGAGGAGGGCCTCTTGTAGATGCCTCTTATGTCAGGTAGAGAACCATACTTTAACAGGTAAGATCCTGTTAAGAAAAAAAGTATGCCCCGCTTATCACAGGCATAAAATTTTATTCTTTCAATAAATAGTGGGCTAGCAAAAGGGAGAAGTTTCCACCGGACTGCAGTTAATGAGTTGTTATTTTAAACCCTTTACCGTTTACTACAGATAACCGCAATATTAGAGAGTATAGCTCGGGTATTTTTAAAAAACACTTAAGTAGTTAGCGTTTTGTAACCAAGTATTCTCTTTGTTACAGTGAGACTTGGGTGGACCCCCGCCTAAACAGTTAGTGAGACCTCACTTCACTTGTCTCATCTCGTGTGACAATCTTTACGTGAATGGTGCCCCATCAAGACCCAGCCAAAAAATTCTAAAGAATGTCACTAACGTCGGAACCATCCCTCGTTTTCCAGCATTCTGAAAACTACCCCTAACTATAGTTCCTCCAAATAAAAGTTGAATTCGCCAAAAACGAGGTTCGTCCATTTCCAACACGTCGCCACCGGTGCTAGAAGCTCGTTGTATATCAACATTAAGGCAATAAACCCGAAAAGCCGACTCACCACAACCTTCAGCGAAGTTCAGACGGATAGGATCGCGAGTTGCTTGAGGAAAAATATCTGGGGTCATCTCAGCTATCAGAACGTTCAATTTTAAAGAAAATTTATTGATTAAATTGTATTGTTTAAAGTAAGAGAGACTCCTGGAAGTGTTTCACATGAGTTTTTTTTTTTTTTAAGTTCCATTTGAATTATTATGTCATTTACAATCAATGTTTTGAGTTGAATGTTGAGTTTCGCAAAAGAAGAGATGAACTAAAATATTTTAATAAACCTTGTTGATAATTCTCTACATTCACTTCGATAATTTAATGAAAGAAATTTTAGAATTTTGTCACAGAATATAAAAATAATGTCAATAAAATATAAAATAATTGTTTGTAAATTTTCTTAGTGGTTAACTTCTTCCTACACTTATTATTACTTTCTCCTAATCCTAGGTTTTACCAATAAAGCCGCATCTCTAGTGCCTGATCTAGAAATTGCATTTAGAAAATATTTTTATTGCAATGAAGTCAGAAAATTCAGTACATTTAAGAATTTTTAAGCATTCAGTTCTATGATGGACATGTTTTATTTTTTTATATAAACAATAGAAAGTTTAAATTTATTACAAATATTATAGGTGTAAGATACTGTATTAAGATAAAACTCAGTTATTATGTATGATTGAACTGAATCTAAAATATGCCTTTTAGTAAAACAAAATTTGCAACTATTTTTAAAAGTAAATTCAATTTAACTAATTACATCTAATTTAAACGTAGCTGAGGCGCATTTTGAAAATTAACTAGCTGGGCCATTTTTCAATAAATTGTTAAGTAGCATAAAGGAAATAATAGAAAATAATACTTCATCATAACCAACCTTCATTATATTATTCAGAAGTCAAAACCGTAACCAAGTTATATGTAGATTTTAAACTCATACGTTGTATAGTCTCTTTCTATGCTAATAATAAAAAGAATATTGGCTTATGCAAAGAATATCCATTAAACTAAGTGGGCAAATAATTTTTTTTTTCTACAGAAAACAACAACAGTATAATGTGGTAATTGTAGGTTACTTTTCTTTTTTTTGGTTCATTACCTTGAAGAATAGAGGTAATGGAATGTCATAAGTCATTCATTATTAAAATGCTTTTGTTTCCGACAGATCGAACTCCTATAATGTTCCTTAGAAAGACTGTTTTAAAAATATATGTATGTATTACTGACCGTTTTTTAAAGCTATGAAAAGACGTAACCATTTATAGTTGTTCATCTTAATATTTTAATATATTCGTCATCATGTTTTTTTTTTATACTAACAGAATTATAGGCATCTTGGTAGCCGTAACAAGTTATTTTACTTTACAGAAGGAATTATGCCTTTGAGAAACACATTCTTTGGAAGTAAATATTGTAGTCTGAGAGCATTCAAAGCCTAAAGAAGTAGTTAGTCCGCTTCCCTTAAGAGGTCCAAGCCACTTCTTTATATTAGGAGTTAAATTTACACTAACTACTACTGTATCTTCAAAAAATTAAGACCTAGAAAGAAGCTTTTAAAACTCTCTCTTATTCCTTCTCTAGCTTCTAACTCTCTCTTATATATATAAAAGAAGCATTGCGTTCGTACAAAGTGAACGTGCAGTCCCTTTTATTCAGCACTCGTACTGATTCGTCTTCTGAGAAGTGACATATCTGCGCAGTTATTTTTAAGATCCGATTTGAAATTCCTAGCAATTTCTGGCCGATGAGTAGGTTTGTTATATGATTAGTTCATATACTAACTTTCACCCCAGACGGGGCAGTTGGCTACCATTTCTTCAGAGATCTTACTGTCTCTGCAGATTCCAGCATAACAACATGAATAACACGTTAACATACAGTCACGCATACAAATAGGCCTGCAGAGATTTTTTTCGACTAGTTGTGATTTCGCATACCCATAAGCATTCTCTAACTTACTACTTCACACACTTACAGACTGTAGACTTTACAGACGATTACATTCTATGTACAAACACTGCACCCAGTAGCCACAGTAATTCTTTTAGGGTCGCAATGAATTTGCGTTTATAACCACTCCCTCTATGTAACTGCTTAAACTAAACTCTACAAGTATTTATTTACTGATATGATCTCAACAAGGGTTCAAAATCAGAAAGTGCTGACTAAAATCTAAAAGTTCCTTTACATTTCTATGTTCACATTATTTCAAGTATAATTTTGTGGTTCATTGCATCTCAGATATAACTGTATACATAAATTGACAGATATCATTTAAATTGAATTACATTAATGTTATTAAAGAAATAAAAGATATCATCTGTTACTAAGAAATTATGTTATTTCTGTTTTTATAATTTGTGCAGAATTATTTGTATTTCCTGATTTTTTTTCAGAAGACCAGTGTTTTTCTCCGGAATTAATTACAGGTTTTAAATATTTATAAAATAATTCTTTTATTCATAAATTGTATTATTAATACTAAGGTGTAATCTTTATAAAAATAGAAATAGGGTTCTGAATTAATACTGTATCAACCAACTCAAATTATTAGTAATATTGTAACATTACCTACATATATTGACTAGAAATGTAAATAAAAGCAATAAATAGATTTTGCAAAGTGAAAAACTTACTTTAGTAACCATAACAGAAACTAACACATTTACCACTTTTATTATCAATTGCTTGACTCTATTAAATTTATGTCTCTTAATTACGTGTTTCTTTTAATTGAAAGTCATAACATTATTTATATATCCAATGGTATATTTTCTTTCTCTTACTACGTAAGATGAAGTTTAGTGATTATATTCAGATTTTGAAATTGAATTTGCAGGGGAATACTTCTTTTGTACCCTCTGAATCCGAAAATGTTTGTAACCAAGTGAACTAAGGTATATGTGTGTGTTTTATTAACCTATAGCGCGACAGTCCATGAAGGGCCAAATCTAGCCAGGCGGCAATGTGTATTGAGGGACGTGTGGTAAGCACGCCGCAGTTTAGTTCCGGCCTTCGCTACCTAAGGGCGCTGCCAACTGTAGTAGTGCAGGAAGCAGGAAAATTAAACTTGATATACTGTTTAGTCATCATGTGGGATTGCAAAGAGGGTTTTGGTGTAAAATCCGGCAACCGAATTTCAGTTTTTCACTTTTTTCTGAAAAGCTTAAACCTTTTTAGAAAGTTCTACTGGAGTAGCAACTTTAAGTTTTCCTCTGCAGTGCAATGTATCGTTCTACAACTGCAAATCCTCTCCATACTATATCAGTACTATCAATCAGGGACAAGCTGGCTCCGATAATATAGCTAATAAGTGCCTTAGTAATTCCGCCTCACTCTTCACCACTGCCATGTAAACAAAAATCATCCAGTTTTTAACTGCCCCGTCCAACTCAACTCAAAAACATTGGCTGCTCTCCACACATTGACAGTATTTCAGAATCCAAAAGCAATCTTCCAAAAAACGTTCTCCAGATTGTTGCTTTAGCCATAATCGCTGAGGAATACAGTGAATACTACAAAGTTTACCCAGACGCTATTAAGACGATTCAATGCATAGGAATGTACGATCCACAAAAACAATCATCTTTTAGTTTCCCTGTCGACCAAAATATATCAATAGCAAGCACAGAATTACTTGCCATATTATGCGCCATAAGATACCGTATCTAGTTCACCTGAAAACAACATAGCCTAACTTATGACTCTAAAACAAGCTGTATTATCTGAAGAACTGCTATGTTTAAAATTAAACAACTATTAGACAACTATAATCATATATAGTATCGCTCAAGAAATAGACCAAATTCAAAAATTTTAAAATACAGTGGATACCTGGTCACATAGGAACTGAGGGCAATGAAAAAGCGGATGAGGTAGCTAAAAGACAAAGAGAGGGCTTAGGACCGATATGCAAAGTACAGTCCCCATACGAGCTAGTACTGAAATTAAAATACAAGCTGGCGGAAGATTGGCAGATAGAGTACGACAAGGTACCGAAGTTACATTTGAAAGCCTGGTTTCACAGGGTCAAACTCACCAGACGGCAAATAGTCGTTCTGAAGAGGGTTAGAACTGGTCATGGTGTAATTAACCGAACGCTAAATTTATTCAAAGTTGTTAAAGTTGGGGAGTCCCCAAACTATGTTGAATGTGGAATATTTGAAACCATGGAGCTTATTGTTCTTGCACTGCAGGAAATACAGAGATGCCAGAAGTGACTGTCCACTCTTCCAGAAGTAAAGCAGCCTTAAAGAAATTATATCTTCGTCCTTCCGGCCATATTTCTTACAGAGTGGATCCGCAAAGAGACCCATACTAATTAGATGCTTCCTTGTAAAGCAGCCCTTTGGCCAGTGCAGTGATTGTCCTTAGCTCGTCTTTTGTTTTGCCAATGAGATAGGTTGTGCGTGTCAATGAAGGACCCTCTAAGAAGATCTTGTAGCGCCTCTGCCAGCAATGTTTCACCCCTAAAATATGTGTTTCCGTGTTGACCATTTCTCATTGCCTCACCGGCTGTTTTGTACGAAATGCTACAGAAAGGCTCAGGAACAACAGGCGATCGTGAGGCGCCCTCCTTTGCCAACTGTGGGCCTCTTCGTTTCCTTGAATGCCCTTGTGCCCTGGCACCCAACCTAGTCGAAGGTATTATGTTTCGCCAGGGATTTCAGTTCTTATGGCATTCTTTAAAAATTTTCGACCTGAAGCAGTTCGTTTTTAATGCTTTTAGTGCGTATCAAAGAAGATCACAATTCTTTTGCCCGTTATGCTGTTATTTCGAGATATTGAGCACAGCTAAAAATGGCTAAGATTTCAGCCTGAAAGACTGATAGGGAACTGCCAAGAGATATATAACGATGCCGACGCCAGCGCATGTAATTTATTCAGCCCTCCCACCAGTATCTGAAACCATCTGTATATGCTACTATTTCATTTGTCTTCTGTTCGGGTCAGTGAGATAATTAAGATATCTGAAATTGTCATCCTCTATTCAAATATTTACGTCGGATTCATCCCCAAGAATAAAAAATAAAACTTACATGTTGTACATAGCAATTTTGGGTGGAGAGTACTTTGAGCTCCAGAGATAAAATGTTTTCGAAAGAGGTAACCTTCACATATCTCAAAACTATCTAAATGACCCTCGCTTAAAAGTGCATTTAAAATTAAAGCGATAAGCAATGGTTTCATGTATTTATCGATTCATAAACACTGGGAGACCCGTAATGATATTAAAGTGCTAATATTTTCTTGGCTTTCTGTATACATTTAAGTATAATAATAGGTATTTTACTTAAGTACTAAAAATGCAATCACGAAATAAGTTTTTTACCTTCCCTGACTGCTGTTAAGAGGAAGTATTCAATGGTGTCATATTTTCGATATGAGTTTTGACCGGAAAATTCATGTTTTGAGATATTCTGTGTCCTCAAAAAGGTTTTTACAAATTGATCTTCATGTGTGGGTGTGTAGGTCAGCATTACTCAAAAACAAAAACTTGATATTTGTAAAGTAATGCCTATTTTTTCAGGCGGGTTTAACGTCCAACTACCAAATTAGGTGTTGTGGACGAGGCCGGAAGCACCTACTTTACTCTTAACATTTTTTAAACAAATATAAAATTTAGTTATACGCTGGACTCGAACTGGGGCCCTCCCACTTACAAGTCCATGCTCATAACCAATACACCAACACCCGCCCCATTATGTTTATATTTGTTTATGACCTTGATAATAAAGGTTTTTGTCAAAATCCATCAACCTAGGTTACCACTTTACTGGATAGATTTTTTTTTTGTTTTTTTTTGCAATTTTCTCGAAAACAGTTCTATTGATTTTCTTTAAACTTGGAATATTAAATACACATATAAAAAGTTAACACTGTTATTAGAAACATTTCTCTAGGATAATTCATTTAAAAGGGGTTTTTGGGTTATGTTTCCTTCTAAAGTGCTATTTTAATTTACTAGACGATTCTACCATTCATATGGTATTAATTACAATTAAATATGATGCTAAAATTCCGAATTTGAAGAAAATCGGATGACCGGAAATGCGACTTTACTGAACAGTTTTTTCAACGATTTTTCTCCATAAAAAGACCGACGGTTTCATTAAACTTGGTATACTTACTGTACA
Organism: Triatoma infestans; assembly: GCA_011037195.1. NCBI lineage: Eukaryota > Metazoa > Arthropoda > Insecta > Hemiptera > Reduviidae > Triatoma > Triatoma infestans. Next base: position 30,442 of record JAAEAF010002775.1, on the reverse strand, counting down.
CACAGAGACCTATCAGTTCGGTTTGAAACTTGTTCTGTGTAAAATCATTTAAGGTGGGTTTTGGAGAAGGGGGTGCTTTCTTCAGAAAAGTGTTTGTATAAAGTTTAGATTCCCCCGTTAATATAAATTTAAGACGACTAGACATTATATATTTAGAACAGAATTACTCATAGTAAGAAAAATTCGTTTGTATGTTTTTCACACCAGATTTTTTTGTAAATATTTTTTAAAGTGATAAATTGATATTTTTTTTGTTTAGAAATATTAACATTGAATCTATATCTAGATTGTTAAAGTTATTTATAATCTGAAAAGTAATTTGATTTTTAGATCTTTTATCCATAATGGAGAATAAACGATTCGATATGATGCAAATAGAACCTAAAGCTTTTTGCGGCAAGGTGAATCAAGCGATGAAAATAGCAGGTATGTTTTTTAAGAACAAAATAGTCTACTTTAATAGCCACTTTTTTATGGCCACTTTCAAAGGTGGATGTAATAAGTATAGTAGCGTCGTTAGTCATACCATTTAACTACTTTAGTTTGGTTTTCCCTAACTTTCTTTTGTTAACTCCTGCTCTCCTCTTTTTCGATACAAAATATTCTTGTTAATGCATCCGCTTTAGCTACAGGGCCAAACATTGGACAGAATATTCTATAAGTTCAGAGTTTGATTTTGATATAAGGCAAATAGAACGTAGTACTTTGTTTGTTAACCTAAAACATTTTTAGGTATGACCTATTTCAGAAATTCATCCGTCGTCAAAGTTTGGGGTCGGCTTGGGTCATATTGACCTCCGTTCAATGTTTCCGAGAGAATGGTTTATTCATGTGTAACACAACTTTGAACATTGAATGTGAAATGAACATGTGTAAGAGGTGTCGCTTAGTGTAACCATAAAAGAGCTCTTGATTCCAACCCTTCAAGTATGTTAAATTCAAGTGGGATTCTCAAATAAAACTCATTTTGTCTAATTTAGGCGGAGGAAAACTGTAGGCTCGTAATATTATATTTATAATTTACATATATACATGGTGTCTTAATTCCTAATGACCAAACTCTGGGAGTCAATTTTGTTTTGCCAACTTTTAACTACCTTACCATAAAAATCGCTAATATTTTTCAGATGTGCTAAGGCTACAACAAATACCATTCGAAACCATTCGATTGCAGCATTCGAAAGAACTTTAGATTTCCTGTCTGAAATTATTGTTTTGAATCTTCAGTATCACTTAAAAAGTTGGCCAATATCAGTTCATACATTTGAAAATTACAAAAGTTGAAAATGCGAAAAATTTTGTATATTTACTGATTTTTAAAAAAAAAAATACCTACAACTCGTCAAATTTCACAAAAACTTCTTCGTCTAATGGAGTGTACACTGGTATATCCAGTTATGTTTGTAATAGGGTTTGAAAATGATGATTCACTGTTAGAAAACAAGGATCAAATTGAATTTTTTTAAGGAAGGCAGGGAATGAACTACAGCTAGTAAATAATATGACATATTTTATTTCATGAACTACAGCTAGTAAATAATATGACATATTTTATTTCATTTTTTATATTTAATTCAAAAGACGGATCAGTGATCCAGTTTACAAGTTTAAACTAAAAATATATAAATTGTACATAAAAAAAGAAAAAAACAAAGCTTTTCACAATATAAACTACAAAATGCTGCACAAATACTATAAAAATACTACACTCAAACTATATAAAAACAAATAATAGCTTAAATTTTATTCTAAATAAAATGTACTTATTGTCTAATATTTGATTAATCAAGGGTATAACTTTATTAACAAATTCTGGAATGTCTATATTAAACATATCCAAGTGAATCTGGTTTGCTGCCCGCATCATCCGATAGATAGGGGAATGGAAGATATAATTATACTTGCAGTAAGATATATTGAAAGGAAAAGATTCACAAAAAGGAAATCAGAAAGGTTCACATTAAAAAAGGAAATGTTTCTTCCTTAAGTTTTTTAAATCAATATATCTTCTGAAAAAAAAAATAAAAAATTACATAAAAATTAAACTCAAAGTGTCCACCCTTCTTCTCGAATGCAAAGCTGACATTCTTCATCTAATTGAATTCACAGCCTTTAGAGTTATACGGTTATTTTCCCTATTTAATACCGCTGCTGCAGCTGATCTCGTTTCAAACTTTCTATTGAATGGACCACCGATTTTAATATTCATAGAGGAACAAATCTAATGGTGTCAATCCGGGCTCCTCCTGGGCGCCACCTTACGGGACTATACACACCTATCCATCTATCCCCATAATTTTTTGTTCCTTTTTACGAAGAGAGATTGGTAGGTGTAGGTATGGTCCCATAAGGTGGCCGCCCACGGCCCGGACTTGACACTATTTGATTTGTTCTCTGGGAAATATTAAAATCGGAGGTCTATTCTGTAGACGTTTTCTAACATTCAATCATCATTTTCAAACCCTATTACAAAATTATTTTCACATTTGGGTACGCCAATATTAATCCATTAGACGAAGAAGTGAAATTGACGAGTTGTAGGCATTTAAAAAAAAAAAAATCAGAATGTACACAATTTTCCACATTTTCAATTTTTGAAATTTTCAAATGTTTGAACTGATATTGGCCAATTTTTTAAGCGACACTGAAGATTCAAAACAATATTTTCAGGCAGCAAATCTAATGCTCTTTCGAATGGCGCAATCGTATTTGTTGTAGCCTCTGCATATCTGAAATTATTAGCTGTTATATACAGTAATGTAATAAAAATTTGGCCACAATAAATTATAACGAAAACTAGTGTTTCAATCAATACTCTTTAGTATTTATATTATTATACAGTTAATGTCTCTTATTTAAACGAGAGAACTTTCATCCTGAATCTTTGATAATTATAATATTATATTATAATAATAATTATAATTGTCATAGTTAAACCTAAACATAAAATTATTAATAATAATATTAATTGTCATTGTGAAGTTATATTTCTTTCTGGTGAAAGTATGTATGGTTAGAACTAGATCGAATATAGTTCTATACCTAGTTCATCATAATAAATTAAAAGTGAATTATTAACAAAAGAAATTTAAAAATTAGACCTGGATAAAAGATGGACAGACATGAAATATGCATTTGTAAAAGATGGATTCAAAGCACATAAGCGTTTCTTGCGGAAAAAAAACAAAAATATTGAAACAATAACGAAAGATTTAATGCAATCCAAACCGCAATCTTTAAACATTTTGTTGAGAAAAGATCCTGAAATATACAATTTGTGCAAGGAAAAAGGTGCAGATGTAAGTAAATTTTGATTTTTGTTTGTTTTATTTTTAATTATATTAGAGTCTTGACAAAGGATTGGATGAGACCCACATTTATTCTATTCAGTATATCCACAAAGGTTTCAAAATTGTAGTATGTAGTCACAGTTTACTTTGTAGTCTCAGTTTAGGTTTTTTGAAAAGAAGTCTTTTAAGCGGTTAATTGTTTCAAACTAGCGTAAATATACCACTCAGGCGTTACACTGTGCAGTCCAAGGTTGCAGACAGAATTTGCAAGGGAAAGAGATGTCCATTGCCTACCTAGATTAATATGTTAGCAATCGTATTTTATTTTTTGAGGAATATTTGTATTGGTATTGTTAATAAATAGAAAGATGAATTATGGCTTCCTTCTACAGGTGGTATCAGTACTAGTCTGTCTTCTCTCACGACAAATAAATTTTTAATTATGTCTGGCAAGAGGGATAGTGCATGTAAACGAACGCAAATTTAACCTTTCTTGAGAAAATGCGACTAGAAAAACATTTCATTCCAAACTAGAAAAACATTTCATTCCAAGGGTGATAATATTGCCATAGATGCAACCACATGGAACACATACTCTGACTTGGTTTCCATAACAAAACAATCTGGTGTGAAACGACTTTCTCTTACTCCAATTAATTCAATTTAAATAAAAAATGTTCTTCATAATTGCAAGTGTTCAGAAACGGTTAGAAGGGTTGGCTATAAAATAATTATGGTAGGGATTATGCATATACCTAATGGACATCGTGGAGCCCTCTATCTCAACACCATATAGCGACCTTGTCGCTGAACCCAACCCAGATCCTGCCCATGCATCTGATTATTTCTCCAAACTCACATAAATTCCTTGCTGGTTTAAAAATAGAAAATCCAAGTCCCTCAAATGCAAAAAAACTATACACTTTAGTCTCAGACGCGCCACTCTTTCATCTATTCTTAATGGGACTATAATCCCAACGGTAAACCGAGTTTGCTTTCTCGGTTTATACTTAGACAAACGACTAAATTGGAAACCTCACACGACTGAAAAAATAGAAACTAAACAGACGATTTGAACTTCTTCTAGACAGCTTGATCAGCATTTAACTCACAATTGAAACACAAAACATATGTATAACAAATCATAAAAACCCCTGAGGACTTACGGATTCGAGGTTTGAGGTTGAACAAAGCATTTTTTTGAAGAAGTTGAAAGAAAATCATGAAAAATTGAAAAAACACTTAGTAAATATCCGGTTGTTGGATTTCGACCAAAACTTTATTGTCACATGCGGTAGTAGAGATCAAGTAAACGAAAGTTCAAGATTGAGCCTAACGCGAGTTTTGTTTTTGAGATATTTTGTACTCACAAAAGTGTCTGACCTAATGCCATGCTCGTACATACCGATAAGCCTATCTTCTTTCTTAAGCAAAGCTTTAGAAAGATTGGTGGACAGATATATTAGGGATGAGGTCCTGAGTGTAACCCCCCTAAGTGCCCGCCAATACGCTTATCAACCAGGCAGGTCGGCAGAGGCCGCACTGGATGACCACAATAGGCTACTCTCAAAATCCTTGGAGGAAAAGGAGATTGCTGTAGCCATCTTTTTAGAAATAGAGAGCGCATTCAACAATGCCTCGCGCACCTTGGTCACCAACTCTCTCCACAAAAGAGGAGTGCCAGCAGCGTTATGCGACTGGGTGGAGTCTGGGCTAAGGAACCGAATTAACATTTCCATGATAGGCCAGACCACCCTTAGAGTGAAAGTAGGGAGGGGGTGCCCACATGGAGGAGTACTGTCCTCTCTGATGTGGACACTGATCGTTGATGACCTCCTCCACGATCTATTGCTAATGACTATGGTTGCCTAGGTTACGCAGATGACTTGGCTATTGTAGTAAGAGGCTAGTACGATCGCAGAGCGGGTGCAAGCAGCTCTTAACTTCGTCAGGAACTGGTGGAGGGAGGAAGACTTATCCATAAACCCCCATAAAGCAGTAATAGTTCCTTTCACATTATGTCACGAGTTGGAAGGCCTTAGACCACCATTACTTGGGCACACTGTGATTCCGTTTGCGCCGAAGGCTAAGTACCTGGGATCATATTTGACCGCAGACTTCCTTGGCATCATCACATTGATAAAATTGTACACAAGGCCAATGCGTCATTCAGCAGGTGCAAACGGCTTTGTGGGAGAAACGGAGGCTTGCCCCCACGTTTGACACTCTGGATCTACACCAGGATCATCAGACCCATGCTTACGTATGGGTCGGTGGCTTGGTGGACCAAGATGCTGCAGAAGAGGTGGTGGAAAGTTTGGGTGGGATCCAAAGGCAAGCATGCCTGGGTTCCACGAGAACCATGAAAACCACCCCGACGGCGGCGCTGCAAGTCCTCCTTAATTTGCCACCACTACATATCCTTGCTCAAGGCGAAGCCAGAAGGGGGATCCATAGACTCTTTCAGGGGCACCTCCCATCACCTCTAGGCATGATCGTAGTAACCAGATGCTGATTGAGGAAATTGAGGCTGGCCATTTACTTGGAATGCCAATTGATTGCATGGTTCCTATGTATTACTTTGAGAGGAACTTCTGCCACTGCCCTACCGGTCGGTAACTCGTCTGGTATGCAGACGGCTCCAAAACTCCGGCTGGGGTCTACGGAGGCAGGCCTAAAGTTAAGATTAAGGCCAGCCTAGGGAAGTTCCCCACGGTCTTTCAGGCTGAAGTCGTGCCGTTAAAACTCTGCGCTAAGGAGATTATAAGGCAAGGCTTAGAGGGTAGAGAGTGGCCATATACTCCGATAGTCCTGAAGGCACTTTCTTCACACCAAATAGTCTCAAGACTGGTGTAGGATAGCCTAACTGCCCTAACCGAGGTGGGTACTCAGAACAAATTGTCACTCGCGGGGTTTTTGGGCAATGAGAGGGGGTATGCCCTGGCAAGGGATGGTTCGCAGACCCCGAAACCTTCTGCGGGTTGTCCAGGACCCTAATTCAAACTTCATCAGAGGTTGAATGTGACTTCCAGTCACAGCGTCTGCATTGGTTGGAGAGAACAATGCAGAGGCAGACAAAATTCTTCATTAAGAAACATTTGCCGAAATTTCCCAGGGATCTACAGAGCCATAGCCGAAGGGATATAAGGCTATTAGTAAGCCTACTAACAGAGCATTGTGGAATTACTAGTTGCGAATAACGCGGTATGTCGATTGTGCAAGACTGAGGAGACCCCGTTACACATCCTTTTTGAGTGTGCCGGCTTGGCGAGGACAAGGTTCTTCAACCGGGGGCAAGCAATCTCGTAGCCATGAGCTTCATGACAGAGCTACTCTCAGCTTTGCTAGGCCTGATTAGGAGGGCGAAGCTGAGGGATGTGCTATAATTTTAGGGGATCCAGAGTAGACCAGTAGAATGAGGCTCGCCCTCCCAATCTAATCTAATCTGTCTTAGCACACAGACCATGTGCTAAAAAACATTTTTTTTCGTACACAGGAGACCTTAAATATATTTTCCACGGATAACTCAATTTCGAAAATTTGACGCGATTGTAATCCCTACAGAGTTAGAGAAAGCAGGTAAATAAAGTAAAGCAATACTATTAGAGAAAGCAGGTAAATAAAGTAAAGCAATACTATTAGAGAAAGCAGGTAAATAAAGTAAAGCAATACTGTTTTCTTAGGAGGGCTTAAGTTCAATTTCCAACTAACACATTAGGTGTCCAGGATGGGAACGGAAGCACATACATTACTATTAACATATTTTTAAATGAATATAGAATTTAGAGGTTATAAGCGGGGCACGAACTAGGAGGGTCTCCCAGCTACAGGTTTGTTCTCATAACCTCTACACCAAACTTGTCCCTATAAAAGAACGTACTTCTAATATTTAAAAAAATTATTTATATTACACCTAAATAAATATATTTAAACTGCAGCCATTAATCTTGTATTGGTATTAAACTATCTTGGACGGTTTTTACCAATGCATTTCTTCAAGCAATATTTATAGAAATTAAAAATTTTTTTTGTACATATAATTTTTTTTATATAAAGAATGTTTTTATTTTAGGATCTTATTGAGACGATTGAAGGTTTGCTTTTTGAAAAAAGGAAACGTTTAGATAAACTGAATTTTAAATTGAATAAACTTAAAGAGGATTATTATTTACTTCAGGTTATAAACATATTCCACATATTCAATATAATTATTCTTTACCGAAGTTAGATTTATATAGAGTGACTGATTTGTGTTTACGTTAAGATACAATGTCTGCAATAAAACAGAATAACTATTTTGTTCACCAACTATGCACAAACTAAGCTATTAGACTAACATTTTAAAGTAATTCATACATATTATTATTTTTTAATTGTTTCTAATCCATCTAAGATTCACCGCAGTCCGAACAAATCGGACAATATTATTATTATTATTATTAAACCAGGCGCCTGGTGGCATGGGACCTAAGCGTTATGGCTTTTATCCCCCCCTCCCGATTCCCCAATCATCCCCTTAAATAGTCTCCCCCGGTAGCCTACCGGTCAGTCTACAATATCCCAAGATATTCTTAAACTCCAACTCGCCCAGGCAATCCTGCGAGAGTGGTACCTTCTCAAATACGCGAAACCGAGTACCAGTGAAACGGGGGCACTGACATAAATAGTGATACACCGTTTCCCTGACTCCGTCATCGCAATTCTGACAAATGGGACTAGACGTCCTCCCTATGTTAAACAAGTCACTAGACAACCGGACAGTAACCTTAAGGGGAAATAGTTTAAGCTCTTCCACAAACATCCTGTTCCGACCAAAAGTCCTGAACCTAATTTCCTCACAACCCAGGCAATCCGCCTGTGTTTCCTCCTCTGTCTCATAGACTCTACAAAATGGATCCGGCATGAGCCCCATTAAATAGAGATATCTACTTAAACCACAATGTCCAGTAAGGGATCCAACCAGATGCCTGAGAGAGCTCCGTGAAAGATACAGCAATTCTCACTAATAACCCTGTCCGGACCCCCGATGAGCATTTTGGACTGCCGACAGCCAAATGTGCTCCTCCATAAGGATGTATGCTGTGAATCTGTCCATGACTGGAAGCCTGACCCAAATGGGCCAGAAGACACGCCAACAGCAAGCTCGGGACGAATAAAAGGGAGAGGCGCCTAATTTGGCAAGCCTATGCACTTCCTCAATCCCAAAAATTCCCATATGGCCTGGTACCCAGTCTAGAATCACATCCTTCAGAGAGCGGTGGATCCTTCCCTTACTACAGTTTTCACCTCTACAAAGAGCGGTGGGTTTCCCAATAAAGTCTCCAATGCAGCTGTTGGCGTAGTCCGTATCGCACCGGTCACCGCCAGACAAGCAAAGCATTGAATCCTCAAGCAGTAGTCTAGCGGATCTTATCTCAATGCAGTGCCTCCACACCACAGACGCACATAACAACCTAGGTTTAATAACCATACCATAAATCCAAAACATCATCTTGGGAGTATTCCACCAAATTTTTACCTACAATTCTTCGACATTGCCAAAAGAAAATAATTGCCTTTTTTGATGCTGTGTCTTAACATTTTCCAACCAATTTAATTTACTGTCAAGAACCCAGAAACTTCACCGATTTGCAAGTTGAACAGAATTTCCTAATAACCTAGGAGGTTTACTATTATCATCTTTCTCCTATTGTAAATAAAATCAGCTGGGTCTTACTGGGATTAATTGAAAGACCTTATCCTGAGTTTAATTATAACCATGTTGAGGGCACTTGCATTAAGTCGAGATAGTAGTTAGACTCGCCCAGCAATAAAATAACACCATCATCGGCATATGCCTGTACATAGAATTCTGATGAATTCATCCTGGTTAACAGTTCATCCATGACAGCACACCATGGCTTTGGTGAAGACAACCAGCTTGAGGACCCCTCTCCCCGCTTCCCAACCACAGTGTGCATACCTATAGAAGCCTTCCTTAAATAAACACTATTCCAGTTAATTAAAAACTGGTTGTATATTTTTTCGACCCTAGGAATCTTCAAGAGCATCGAACGATACTCTGTCAAATGCCCCTTCAACATCAAAGAAACACCCAAAGCATATTCCTTTGCCTCTAGAGCAGATTCTATCCTACCGACAGACAATGCAAAGCAGTCTCGGTCGTTTTCCTACTGCATAAGCATGTGATTGGATGGATGGATGATCCGTCAAAATCATCAGTAATATACCTATTCACCAACCTTTCCAAAGTTTTTAGAAGGAATGACATAAGACTGATAGGTCTTATGCCCAGGGCCAGAGTAGTCACATTTCCTGGTTTAGAAATAAAGACCACCCTAATTTCCCTCCATAATGTTGGCACATAACCAAACATTAAACAACCTTATCAACACTTCGTCAGTACAGACTCACCATTTTGTAACTGACAGGGATAAACTCCATCAGGTCCAGGTGACTTAAATGATGAGAAACTTTGCACTGCCCAAACCAATCTATCCACATTAATACTACCTTCGTCCACGGTAGCCGGGTCACTAGGTTCCAGCTTCCTCCCACCAACCGCAGACGAGCAGTGCTGTTTAGTTTTAAATTATCCGGAAATGGGTATTATGCAGGAGCTATAATGTCTCCATTTCTCCCCCCTGTAAAGGAAAGTCAGATATCTTAAAGTACCCAACTGACAGTCCTCATCCTTACCAAGATCCGTACCAGCCTAGATGTCCCTTGAGTCGAATTTAGATCCTCGCAAAAAGGATCTCCAAGAGTTTCTCTTAGCTTTCCTTAAAGCAAATTTTTACGATTTTTTAAGACTTGATAAGATTTTTTAAGACTAACTATCCCATGATTCCGAAGAATCGGTTAGTTCAGCCTTCCTGTAAGAGCCCCTAACTTGCCTCCTAGCTTTTCTAACGAAGATGACCACCATCATCTACGACCACTACCAACTTGAGAGGACAGGTCTCTTCATGAAGACTTAATGTGTTCATGTAGATACCAGCCTCTCTTTCCAATTCAGTAATATCACCAAGAGCACTTGACTGGATACTCATTCTATCTCCTAGAAGTCTAGAATAAGAATTCCAATCCGCCCTTCTGGGGTTCCTATAGGTAGCTATGGTGATTGGATCAATCCCAGATTAAACCTAATAATCCTGTGATCAGAAATAGAGGCCTCCGAACTTACCCTCCAATCTCTAATCAGTTTACTAATATTCCCCGAAGCAAGAGTAATATCAATAACTTGTCTTCTAATTATGGTTACAAAAGTGGGTTCAGAACCTCTATTTATAACATCCAGCTCAATACCCATCAAGAAGTCCATGACAGCACGACCCCTAGCATTGATTTGATGTCGCTGCTGCCGCAGACAACATGATGTGCATTTGCATCACATCCTGTAATTGTAGGTGTGTTGCTGGACTCCGAAAGCCTTACCAGATCTACTAATTCCTGAGGAGGAGGAACGGGATGATCATAGGGGAAATAGGCCAAGGCCACTACCACATCAAGACATCGGCCATCAAACTCCAGAGCAACCCTCACCGCCACCAGATCCCTAGAGCAAAACGTCTGAGCAGAACGGCGCCGACGTCTCTACGAAATCCACAACAAACAGCCTGCCATTGACCGCACTCAAGCCTCAAACCAATCCTTTATAAGCATAGGGTTCTTGAATAAGTGTAAAATATGTAAGCAACCCAGCAATAAAGCGGCACAAATTAGCCGTTGCAGCTTTCCTATGCTGCAAGTTAACCTGAACCATTTCTACCCTGTCAATCATAGGGATAAGTCAACTAGTGGAAGAAATGGAACTTCTGAATACTTGATAAACAGCAGCCAGGAAGAAAAATAAATAAATAAATAAAATTGACAAATAAATAAATCAAATAACTAGACAGGAGAGTAAGAAATTTTTATTTATTTATTACTATGTTTATAAAGTCAGCGTCATTAAGATTCTTTCATTCTGCGTCTTGCAACCCAATACAATTTTGCCAAGCATTGGCGATCGTCAAGGCCATTTTTTTAATAAGTCTGCCAGCCCTACGCATCGCCGTAAGTGTTGTGCGTCCATGTCTTCCGAGAGACAAAGAAGGCAAGTGGGTTATTGAGTACCCAATTCTATATAGGTGTTTCTGAAGTTAGTCGTGCCCAATTGCTCTACTGTCCCTTCTACAGTGGCTTTCCTAGCAAGCTTGTCGACCATACAATGTTGAAAGAAAAAGTAAATTGACTACTTAAATTGTGAATAACTCTAAATATTAATATTTAAATATAGATTGATATAAGAAAGGCTAAAGAGGCAAGCAAAAATGTAAGAGGTGACAAAATGATTAAGGCATGCCAAGATGCAGAAGTAGATCTTCAGAATTTAAGAACTGAAAAAGAAACAGCATTAATAGTTCTTAATTCTTATAAAAAATTATTAGATGTCTTACATAGAGTGAGTAATTTGTTTTGCATATCATTTATCAGTTGGCCTTCATTGTTAAATTCCAGATTTGTTAAAATAATGAATTATTTGATTTTTAATTAGTTCCCTTTTATAAATTTAACTGAATGAAATTTTTAGGACAGTCAATATTTCGATACGATTATTTTGAGATATAAAGCTTATATACTTCTTAGAGCCGAATTTGCTTATTATCTTTTAAAAATGTTGAAATGGGCAATATATGATGCAAAAACTGTTGAAGAAGCAACAAAAGTAGCAGGCTTTCTAAGATGGGAAGTTATTTCTAAACAAACTTCAGAAATGGAAGCTATTAAATCAAAGATTAGTCGTATAAGAAGCAAGGTGACTAAGTCGCCTGAAGAAGTTGTAAGTTATATTTATAATTCTTTTTTTGTAATTTTATTTACGATTGTATAAATTATATACTTTTTTATGGCAGAAGCAAAAAATAAAATCTGTGGGAATACTCTAGTTCTATTCAAATTTGGAATTTTTACTAAACCTTAAATATCTGAAATGTAAAGTTAGGTAATAAAGGGGAGTATACTTGTTTATTCTTAAGACATATAGCAGCCACTTGAAACTGACTTTTTGTAGTCCCAGGCTAGGGGGTCTTCAAACTTTTCGCCACACAGGGTACATCGTTTAAACACTTTTTAAAGTGGCCTAATAAAAAATAATTATGAATAACCTCAGATGAGTTTTATTGGGAGTACGAAATGTTACAAAATGATTATCAAAATTGTCTGTTATTAAACTTCACAAAACACCCAGCAAATTCTCTTTTAGTGTGAATGATGGAACATCTCCTTAAATTGAGCATCAAATTTTCAAATAGTTACTTCGATTGTTCATCAATTCACGAAATTATTCTTCACTTTCTCTATGAAGTCTGCTCATTATGGCAAATGATTAAAATCACAATTTTTCACCTGGCCTTCGAGAACTAGTATCAACTATGTTATAAATGTGAGTGCCTTCAGAGAAGAAAGCTCTTTCAGTCTTTTAGAACATTCTAACATCAACCTGGAAGTGAAGACACATGAACTCAGCGCCTTCAACGCAGCCTGGCTGCCCGAGCAAATACAAACACCTTTTAAGTTAGTGTTACGTACCCTCTCACATTGTATCACTTGCAAATGTATTGCTTGTTCGACTGAAGGCAAATAAATAAATTAAACCCTGCGAGGATAACCATTGTAGATAATGGATTATATGAAGTAGATATTTACAGCAAATTTTGAATGAATGTAACTTTATGATTTTAGACAAAGGAATTTGATATATTCAAAGCCCAACAAGAACAATTTCAACAATACAATATGTCACTTCAGTATATAAGAAATAAATGGGATGATTATTTTGAAGCGATAAGAGATTCTTGTAGAGTTTCCAAAGATACGGAAATATTAACAAGGTGATTGCTTTCGATAATTTTTACTATGGACATTGTGATAATTGCTTTATTCTCATTTATTATTTCATTTATATATTGAAATGCAACTATGTCAATGACATTTACATGCATTTCTAGAGATAGTTATTATAAAAAGCATCTTTTAAATATAAAAAAAATTATAGCATTATAGCAATTTATAAGTTAAATTTTTATCTTAAAAAGAAAATAAATTTAGTATCTTGTATCGTATAGTTATTAGTAAATTTTCTGCATCTTTCTATGCTATTTGTTGATGTCAGTAGAAATTTCCGCTCAAAAATCGAATGGGATCTTGCAGCTGTTGCATCAACTTTTCTTACAATGTATCTCTTGTTAGAACAGTCATGCACAATTCCAATAGAATCACAGCTTGAGTTAATGGCTTCCTAATGGGTGATGTGGTTCACTTCCTTCAGTGTACCAGATGCTGGGAACTTCACTTGACTCGTATTGACGACCTTCATCTTAGCACCTCCGACGAATAAAGTACAGTTCGTGCAAAGTACAAGTACAATTGTAGTTCACTAGCCACTAATTTATCAAATACATAATTAAACACTTACCAATTAAATGTCTTCAATTTTATATCATTTGAAGAATCTAAACTAAATAAAATGACTTTTTTGAGGAAACCATACAGTCTCCTTCTCTTCTAACTTCTTTAAATGAACTTTCACGGAAAAAGTACCCAACAAAAGTGATACCAGAAGTTTCTGGTAGTTAGTGCAATGAAAATTTAATGAAATCGATCGATGTTTTTATCGGATAAAATTGTAGAAAACAGAAAATTCTTCAGTAAAAACTTTTTCACTTAACCGGATTTTCTTCAAACTCAGAATTCTGACAGTATATTTAATTCAATTAATATTATTTTGATGATAGAATTGTACAATATCTAAAACAGCACTTTAGTGGAAAACATAACGCCGTCTCTCTCCAAAAAAAAAAAACACCTTAAATGAATTTTCCTAGAGAAATGTTTCAAATAAAAGTTATAGCTTGGTGTGTAGTTAATATACCAAGTTTAAAGAAAATCATTGGAGTCGTTTCCGATAAAGTGGTGGTTGAGGAATTTTGACAGTTAAGTTCCCCTCGGATCTTCTAATACTCACACGGAATGTCAATTTTGAACTTTCATCGATTTTTAGATTTTTGAGGTATGCTGTTCATGCAAATCATTTTGTAAAAAACCACATTTTATTTTCTCTTATTCCTAGTAACAGGAAGTATTGCGATCGTGACAGATTTTCTCACTAGAAATACATGTTTTGGGGTTCCCCTGCAAATGAAAAAATGTTTTTAACCGAATGGTCTGTATTGTGTTTGTGTTCACAGATTATCTCAAAAATGAAGAAAGCTCAAACTTGGTACTCCGTTTTGGTACTAACACTACATCAGGCTCGGAAGTTTTCGGGCAATATCCGTCAACTGGAAATGCGACATTACTGAAAGGTTTTTTCCGTGATTTTCTTAAAACATGGCTCCAAGATTTTCTTTAAACTTCGAATACTTTCAGTGGACAGTTGCGTTATGCTTCCCTCTAAAGTGTCATTTAAGTATAATGTGGAATATTTACTGGGAATTATTCCACTTGCTAAAGATTGGGATTCAGCTGGACGGGGGTAATAAGAATAAGTTCTTTTGAACTGTACATTTATTTCCGTCACTACACGTAAATTACAGTGATAATCCGATTCCTGGTCTTCAGCGGGCAACGTTGTTGTTCAACGCACTGGTAATGGCCTGGATAGTGATGTAGATACATGCAAATCCTAGGTACTGACGTCTGAAGCTAAGGATGCGAGATCAAGCCCGACGATCCAGCTTCTAATCAATGGAGGACCAGCTCTAAACAAAGAATAGAGCAATGTTAATAAAAGAAAATACACCTTTATGAATCACTACAAAAAATAATGTATTTAAAATGCCACAGTGTCTTGTGATAAGTCCAATTAAGGATGATATGATAAAGTTATGCACCCTTGAAATAGGTGCTGGCAGAAGTTAATGTAGCACATGCAAAAAGAGTTTAGTTAACCAAAAGAAATACCTGGATACCTGGATAGGTTCCCAGAGTACGAGAAGTGAAATAAAAGTGCTGGGCCACACTGCTGAGTAAGGCTGCGTTATTCAGCTATTAAATTAAACTGGTACTAGTTCCTTAAATAAATTAATCTAAAGCATTAAATAATGAATTACACTGCACTTCAAGTTGTCAGTGATGCGAATTGGATCGTCCAATTGAGTTGATTATTACAGTAAGGTATGTAATCTTGTAAGATGCTTCTTTAAGGTTGCCAAGTCCTCAGCCAGTGACGCAAGAACGTTAAGGTAAATGTTGGCAATAATAATAATAATAATTAGAGGAAATTGGGATGGGAAAGGACCAAATAACTGTGCTCACATACCCAGCCTTGGCGTCCCAACCTGACGAATAATTAATTGCGAAGTGGCAATAACTCCTCTTGGAGGTATTTGTGATGAGATGTCCTCAATAAAATTAGATTCAGTTGTAAAAATTAGCTGCTTCGAGATGCAACAGAGTTGGTTTCCGGTCGAGAAAGCATGTGCTGATTGTTCAAGATGGCGTCAGTGGCCAGGAAGCAAAAACAACTAGTATGTATGGCTTGCACTTGGAAAAGGGCTCGCCCAGGGGACCCAATAAGATAGTGCCGAGAGACAGCGCTGCTTCCCAAATCAGACATGTTAGACAATATGATCCTTTAATCAATGCAGTATTGCACAAGGCACTAATTGTAGTGTAGTAATAAAACGAATAAAAAATAGCTTGCATTCTCATATAAATAAAATAATAAATAACACGACTGGATCAACCGTGTGACCAGTCAAATTTTCAAACACAGTAAGGGGGCTCCCACAACTAATTGTCCCCTCTATTAGGAATACTCAACGTATAATATATGCTTTTATCACCTAGGTAATATTTAATATACATTAGAAGCAATGATAGAATGATGAAAACTCGATATTGAAAATTTGACACGATTACTGTACTTTTTTCAACTGCAGTTAGAGAAAGTAAAAACCTAATAAATAAATGCTTCCTAGAAAGATATAGCTCAATGTGGTTAAACTTAAAAAAATCAAAGGTACTCGTCTTTAGAAATGGAGGCAGACCAGCCAAGGCAGAGCAATGGTACTCTAGAAAACAGAAATAGATGTGGTTAGCAATTACAAATATTTGGGCTTAATATTAACTCCAAATCTGGGGGTTGTCTCTCACCAAAGTTGTGGTGCGTCGTCATGGATGACCTTTTGGTTAGGATGAATTCATCGGGATTTTATGTGCAAGCATATGCCGATGATGGTGATATTTTATTGTTAGGGCGCTGTTTGTCCACTATTTCGGACCTAATGCAATGCGCCCTTAACATGGTATATTGTTGGACACAGGATAAGGGTCTTTCTATTAATCCTGTTAAGAACCAGGCAATTCTATTTACTCATAGAAGGAAGATAGTAGGTTTTACACCTCCTAGGTTGTTAGGTACTTCCATACAGGTTAGCAAATCAGTGAAGTTCCTTGGAGTAGTTCTCGACAGTAAATTGAACTGGTCGGAACAAGTTAAGACACAACATCAAAATGCGATAATCTCCTTTTGGCAATGTCGAAGAATTGTAGGTAAGAACTGGGGAATCACTCCCAAGATGATGTTCTGGATTTATTGCATGGTCATTAAACCTAGATTGGTATATGCGGCTTTGGTGTGGTGGCGTCGCATTGAAACACGATCCGCTAGGCAGCTGTTGGAAGAAGTCCAACGTTTGGCTTGTCTGGCAGTGACTGGAGCGTTTCGGACTACACCGACCGCATCTATGGAAACTTTGTTAGGGATTCCACCTCTCTTTGTGGAGGTGAAAAACCAGGCAATGAAAGCCTGTTATAGAATTAAACAGGCAGGTTTTTGGCAGGGTAAGCGATATGGTCAATCTACCATTTATCGTGAGATGCTTTTAAGGATTCCCATTACAGGTTTCCCTTCTGATAGGAATTTGAAGACTTTTGTCTTTGGTCATTCCTACAGGGTTAGGTTGCCTTCTAGGGAAGATTGGTTAACCCTGGGTCCGTCTGGTGTGATTCCTGAGAATTATCTCCGATGCTACACGGACGGTTCCAGGATGGATGGTAGGTCTGGGGCTGCCGTCTATTTTGAGACGGGAGATCATTTGGTAGCGCCTCTTGGTGAGTGGGCCACCGTTTTCCAGGCTGAGGTTTATGCAATTCTTTGCTGTATTTTGGATGAGAGGGTGCGTAACACTAATTTAAAAGGTGTTTGTATCTGCTCGGACAGCCAGGCTGCGTTGAAGGCGCTTAATTCATGTGTCTTCACTTCCAGATTGGTGTTGGAATGTTCTAAAAGACTGGAAGATCTTTCTTCATTAAAGGATGTGCTTCTGGTCTGGGTTCCAGGTCATATGGGAATTTTTGGGAGGAGGTGGATAGGTTTGCCAAATTAGGTGCCTCTCTCCCTTTCATTGGTCCAGAGCCTGCTCTTGGTGTGTCTTCTGGCACATGTTTGTCGGGCTTTCAGACGTGGATGACCTCACAGCACTCATCCTTATGGATGAGTGCAGTGGGTTGTCGGCAGTCTAAAATGCTCATTGGGGGCCCGGACGGAGCTTTGAGTAGCGGGGTCCGATGTCTTTCACGGACCTCCCTCAGACATCTGGTTGGATTCCTCACTGGGCATTGTGGTTTAAGGAGACATCTCTATATAATGGGACTCGCTCTGACCCCTTTTGTAGAGTTTGTGAGACTGAGGAGGAAACACCTATGCATCTGATGACAAATTGTTTGGGTTGTGAGGAGATTAGGTTTAGGACCTTTGGCCGGAATAGGTTATCGGTAGACGATCTTAAGCTGTGTCCTTTTAAGGTTTTGGTCCGATTTGTTCGGTCTGTGGTGAAACTTAGATGGTTAAAACCTGGGCCTGGATTTTCGTTCTAGTCCCAGTGGTTGCTATTCTTTAGGGGTAGCTATATGGGCCCTAGAGGGCTTTGGATAGCGTAGGGTTTTGCCCTCCCCTTCCTAGAATAATAATAATAATAACTCCAAATCTGTCGCTAGAAAAGCATATCAATGAGAAATCAGGAAAAGCAAAATTTGATTTAAATTCATTAAACAGATTGTTATTAAACAAAGATATTTCCTTTTTCTCCAAACTAAATATTTATAATGCAGTATCACGATCTATTCTTTGTTATGGGGCACAGATTTGGGGTTATGAGATGTACAAGGATGTAGAAATTCTCTTCAGATTTTTTGTTAAAAAGTGTCTGAATTTACTACAAAATACCCCGGATTTCATAATTTATCTGGAAACTAATCTTCTGCCCACTTTTCTGTACACTTTTAAACTGCATGTTAATTACATAAATAAATGTTTAAATCTGCCATCAAATAGATTCCCAAACTTTTTCACTAAAATAGTGATTGAAAAAAAAGCATTTTGGTATAAAGACTGGGAACAGCTTTGTAATAAATGTGACATTAATATCGAATTATTATTAAAGGAAAAGATGAATTTTAATACAGAAAAAAAATTAAAAGATTATTTTGTAAACAGCTATAAAAATAAAGCTTTGCAAGCGCAGAAGCATACGCTGTACAAACATTTGGACAGTGGCAGCAATTGCTTTATTAATAGCAAACTGGGATCAGACTCCATAAGTATTTTAATAAAAGTGAGAGGAGAACTGCTGGCATTGAATAAGTACTGTTATAATAAGGATATACATTTGTGTTCGATGTGTAATATGAAGGAAGAAGAATCCATGCTGCATTTTGTTTGTATATGCCCTGTTTTAAAAGAATTTCGCTAAATGTGCTTCAACTCAATAACAATGACTCGACTAGACCTATTAAAAATTTTAAATGGTAAAGAATGGTCTAAATTAATTTCATCTGTCAAATTAGCCTGGAATTATAGACAGTTTCTAATAAAAGAATTTAATTATTGATAATTATTAAAATTGTCTAATTATCATTTATATTTAGTTTTCAAACAATTTGCTTATTGCGTATCCAATTCAGATTGTATCTTTTATTATGTGTAAATTGAAACTAATTTATTCCGTTAATCCAGAAGTCAATGTGTTTATTCTTAAATAATTTACAAGTAAAACCTTTATTTGATCAACGTTTTTTTCTTCTTTTTTTTTGCATATAACTTTTATTATATTTATCATTTACTGCAGAGAACTTTAGATTTTGTCTCTATGTTTTGCTTTATTTCAGTTATGATATTTTAGTTCGCTTTATAGAAGATGTTATGTTTGTGTTTGTTACCAACTCACCTCTAACGGTCTAAAGACCAAGAGTATGCCTGTTTGTTAACAACTTGTAAAAATGTACATGTACATAAGCTATAATAAAGACAAATTATTATTAGTATTAATTGTATAAGTATCCGGCCATTTAAGCATTAACTTAAACGTAACCTTAGGTTTACTTAATTTAACAGGCTGCAACTTTGTGAATTTCAATTTTAATCTTTAAATTTGTTTCAATTTTATTATTTATTTGTAAATTTATTATAAAATTATATATTTTTTGGTATTCTATCTATCAGTTTCTGTTTTTTCAGCATTGAAAATGCATTACAGGATAAATATTACTTGTTGAAGCAGATTGAGATTAACAATCTTTTATTAGATAATTATTCAAGGAGGAAAAATTATCTGCAACAAACATTGGAGACTCTCATGTATACAAAGCCAGCATCTGCAACACAGTTGAGTACTTAGCATCACAAACAAAAAAATCAATACCCAAAGATCGCAAAAGAAAATGCGAAAAGGAAAAAAATTATTCCTCACACTGATATTAACAAGAACTGGATACCCTGTCAGATTTACTTCTAAAATGACCATATCCCAATAATAGTCTTATCTTAACTCCATCCTCCCGGCTGTAGGTACCGCTAGCGATGGAGGTACCGGTATTAATTTTAATGGAGCTATTTTGAAAATTAAAAACCTGCATTAGCTCTTGTATAAGAATATTTATATACGAAAAATTCATTTCTCAAATAAAAATAGTGTTTAACAGCTTTCCTCTCTGAATATGCATTTACAAAATCCGGATATATTTGGGATAACCAACATTAAAAGTAAAATAAAATAGTCCAAAATAAAGTTTAAAATCTTACATTAGGTATTCTTATTTATTTAGAAAGTTTTAACAAAATTTCGATTTTATTTAAGAATAGACAACTAAAATTTTGATGCAGCATTCATCCTCTTCGCAAAACTTTCACTAATGTCATTTATTGTTCGATTTCCTGAGGACAAAAATTTAGGCCTATCTGATTATTATTTTTTGTTTTCTTTTTTCTTTTATTGCTTATCTCCAACACTTTCAAGTAAAATAAGGTTTTTGTTTATATAAAGTATTACATATTATCATCTCATAATGTGCAATTTATCCATTCGAAACCATTTCACATAACACATATAATATAAGTAGATTAGATTAGATTGAACACGGGATGGGTCATTATCTCACACACTGCAGCCAATAGAAAACCTCACCTCTTCAAGAGCTTTCCCAACCAGCTCTTTCTTTTTGCGCTATAATCTTCTCTGGTCTCAATGTGCCAAAGATCTCATAGCGCAATTTGACGATTGCAGCTCTAACGAACAACGAGGCTGTTTCCTCCTCTTCCAGATATATACACAAAGGTTCCTAGTTATATAATATAAGTAACTCAGATATTGCCTAAGAGCAGCAGAAAAGTCAGGTAAATAATATACGATTATAGTTAATTTTCAATCAATATGCTAATGATTAATTATTTGAAATATCAATAGTTTTATAATATATATATATATTTGGTGCGTTTTATTTAATTTAATGTGCTTTATTAAGTTCTTTTATGAATGCATTTTGAAAGCAGAACTGAAAAGAAAATTGCTGAATTAACAAAGCAAAAAAAGAAACTGGAAAAAGAGTATAAAGAAGTGGAAAGCGAATGGTACTATATGCCTAAGGATCTTCATTCAATGTATCAAACTATGTTCAATTTGAACCATTTCCTAAAACTTGTCGCTTCACCACCTCATAACATTTATAAATTAAATCGAGAAATATTCATGAAATACGATCCAAAGGCGAATAAAGAACTTGATGTAGTTAAAAAACCAGTACGTAGGGTAGATGATGAATGCAAAGTGAGCAATGAACAAATGCCAGTGGTGAATGATGAACATTTCATCATATCGCAAAGGGAGAGGGAAAGGGAGTATCCAGTAGGTTATGGTGAAAAGTACACGCCCATGGAGAAATTTGATTACTTAGAAGACGAGTATAGAGGTAATGTTGATATGTAATCATTCTATTTTTTGCCTAATTTATTGATATGATGGAACCCATACTTTTTTATAAAAGTCAGCAAAGTTTTTTTACCTTACTTGTGAAACCTACAAATTAGGGCCGTTTGTGTCGGGCATTATGGCGCCTCATCACACTTCAAGGCAGGAGTGCATCTGCCTGAGTATCATGACCAAGATGGGATGCCATAAGACCCTCGTTTGTATGTCCGGGCATTCAAGCCTTGATAGTAAAGAGAGGGACGGGTCATCTTGTCCAGATAAGTTCTTCAAGAATCTTCTCGGCATCTTAGAATACATTAAGGTGCGGTCTTCTTTATGATATACAAATCAGTCAGGTTAAAGGCACTTAGTTTATTAATAGCTGTTCGCTCTACTATTTCAGGACAAAGACATTATCACATAATACGTCCTGAAGTAAAGCCTCATTGTACTTCCAGAGTTGCATAACTATTTATAATCTATTCCTCAAGAATCTTCCAAAAATTCCTGGAAGTGGCATAGAAATGCCTCGGTAATTCTCCCATTTTCTTTTATTTCCCTTCTTTTAAATAGATAAAACGTATCCCATTCGCAATGGATCTACCCTTAGAATCATATTTAAAAGTTGGACAATGTTCGAAAAATCAATAATTATACGGTTATTCGACCAATGTTTGCATTTTTTAGTGAAAGGTGATTTTATATTATGTTTCTCTCTCACCTGAAATTAGTAGATAAAGATGTTACTGGAGCTGTGCCCTTGTCGTCCGTACTCACTTACATCCGCTCTGGTATCGATAATAGCTGATATAAAATAATGCGTTTGTGCTGATAATGGTACGCTGATTTACGAAAGTTTAAAGAGGTGGTACCGCAAGTTCCACAATAGTTTAAGTTGGTGATGGTACACAGACGTACAAAAAATGTCTAGTAACGTTCAAGGTGTGGCCACACCAAAAGTGATATAAATTCAACTAGCTAATCTGCGCACTGTAAGTTTGAGGAAGACACTTTGTTACGAGGTAAAAATATCGCAAGTTCAAATTGCGGTTGAGCGAGAGATAGAATCCACACACTAGAGAAACATAATAGTGTTTGTAGTAGTAGTAGCGAGAGAGAATATGGTTTTTATTTTGTCAGTTATATGTACGATTATTAAAATTTTAATTTTATTTTTTCACTCTCTTTACGAACGCTCCACTTACTATTTCTATCTTCTTCCTTCTTGGTATTTACCCACTTTAAATAAGCCGCCTTCCTTTCCTGTTCTACAATTTCCAATTCTTCACCCTACCATCCTCCAATTTCCTCACATTATCTTCTTCACCAATGCCCTCCTTGGCAGCTTGATGAATAATCTCTTTAGGTGATTATACAAAGTCAAGGCATTCTCCACTGGTTCTGTATAGCTGCTTGATGTTTTCCTCCTTCAACAGCATCAGATTGTATTTAACCTCACGTAGGTGCAGCGCCCGCTCTAGCGGATATGCCGCCCCGGACAAAAAGACAAATTGCCGCCCCGGTCAAAGAGACAAATGGCGGCCCCTTAAGGATATATATACATTTATTTATGCAAGTCTAAGCATGTTCAGATACAAGCTGAAGCAGCGCTCTGCTCGCGTGCTAATGCTATTCTGTTCAGAGAAGAATATGCATGTTTAAACAAGTTCAAGCATCGTCCTTTATAAATCTGCTTTAATTTTTCAATGATAGTGTAAATATCAAGACATTTTCCGTGGTAGCCTGCTTCATTTTGTGGTCATCGACCGGTTTCGGGCGTTCGCCCATCTTCAGGATGCGCTTTTCAGACAGATTGACAACCCAGACTCGCACAGAGCAAATTCAGTTTACACTCGAGTGTGTAAACTAAATTTGCTCTGTGCAACTCTGTGTTATTGCACTGTCTGACAAACGCATCCTGAAGAAGGGCGAACGCCCGAAACCGGTCGATGACCACAAAATGAAGCAGGCTACCACGGAAAATGTCTCTGATGCTTTCCAGCTCTGCGGAACCAACCACCACAACAACTATAGTGTAAATATTTTTAGCTTTTAGACATAAATAATATAAATACGCTATGGACTATAACTTTTTAGCAAAGGAAAAAATCGATATTTGAAATTTTCTATTAATTGAGTATTTAACATTAATAATATTTTTCTTACACAGCCAAAATGGCGCTCCGGGCAAATGTCCGGGTTGTGCGCTCCTAGAGCGGGCGCTGGTAGGTGTTCTCAGAAGTGAGTTGGCCACATTTTGATTTAAACCATGGTAAAATGAATTTTGCCCCCAGCAGGATAGTGATCGGTGCCACATTCCGGGCCTCTGAAGACCCGAATGTGTACACTTTTCAACCGGCTTCTCTGATTAATTATGCAGTAGACGGTTATAGATTTCAAACCACCTCCGGGGCCAGGTTACATATGCATCTCTTCATGCTGGGAAAAGGTATTTTGCAGACTGAGGCCAAAGTTCTTCCAAACGCTCTCTGTTATTGTTTTTAATATATTAAATATTATATATTTCCAAAAATATTTTTGATCCACCTACTAAAAAAAAATTCTGCGTGTACCACTGGCCGTAAAAACTGGTAGAATCGAACGACGGCATTAGCAAGCAGTAATGTCTACATAGGCACTGACTGGTGTTTTATTATTCGTTAATGATTAGTGCGGGATCTATATTTATTATTAAATAATTTAATCAAATACATACTTTTAAGGATTTGTAAATTAATTTTAATAACTATTTTACTATTTTAGTTCCTCATGTGTTTGATAGTATTTTCCTAAAAGTCAAATTACTGCTTCGACAACTAGGCAGTCATCCAGATGTTATTTATAAAAAACCAACAAAGAGACAGCAACGTGCTTTTAGGAAATATATACAAAGCAATGGAACATTCCAATATGGCCCTGGGATAGCTATTGGTAAGTAATTTTTAACTGAGCGAAATTAAATTTCATGCTATATACAAGTTTAACATGATGAGTGTGTCAACTTGACAAAGTTTTATTATAAAAGGTAGGAAGCAGACAAGATGGTTCTATAAACAGCAAGACAAAATTTATGTGAATAAATGCTGTCATAAGTGACAGTTTCAACAAAATTTTAAGTTCATCAACTATAATTGTCAGCCCATTCAATTAATTACATTTATTATTTTAGAAACTGAAGAAGAAGAGGATGAAGGTGAAAGAGAAGAGAAGGACGAATTAGAAAATCTTTTACTCTCTATGTGGTCCAAGGGTGGTAAAATAGGAAGACGATAAAAAGAAATAAAAAAAAAAGAAAGTAATATATGAAAGTGAGAAATGTAATTTGGTCTCTGAATAATTGTTTTTTTGTCTATTTAACCATAAATAAAATTATTGTTTCATTACAAGTTATTGTTATATAAAATGAATCACATAAACCGAGAGAATTTCCAATGAAAATTAAAATTACAAATTTAATCTAGATCTTCTTATTGTCATTTAGTGGATAAAACTTCATAAAAATACTTTATTAACTTGGAGAATCTAAAACTTAACGAGTTTGATATGACTTAATCTTTCAATATACTTCAGTTCTGTGTGCATTTCACTCATACTATACACCAAAACAACATAATATATTTAATATACACAGACATTAATCATAAAATTGTTTCAGACATGACATGGTCAAAAGATTAAGAACAAGAGCCGCATCCCTCAAGATTCCTCTATTAATTAGAAGAATTCTTATTTTCAAGGACTTGTTCTTACCAGGTTCAAACGAAAAGGATATATTAGACTGTATGGGAGTTGGTTAAACAATATGTGAAGTATATGAGATCCCAAAGAGTCCTCTTGTGGCATATACTTAGAGAACACTCTCCATTCCTGTTACAAGGCAGGAAAGACATTTGACAAACAAGGCTCTTAGACTGTCACAATACAAGCTGTGCTGTTTTCTTTTCTTCTTAGAAAAATCAGCAGTTTATTATTGGCTTGGGCCAGGCATTGCGTATACTCGTTTTCCCTCCGGCCGGTTATTATACTCTAAAGGCAGCTAATGGTAACAACATTCGTATTTAATCTTGGCCTAAGAAGGGACTTTCCATGGAGATTCGTTGTCGCAGAAGTGGCAAGATTAAATATAGGGGGCGACTTCCTTTATCAGTGGTCTGCTGGTAGAAAAAAAAAAATGGACGCTTGATTGGTCAGCTGTAGGCACCAGGGCGGTCTTGCTAGGATGTAGGACCATTCGTGAAAATCATCACGGCCATCACTAACTATTATGCATTGCATTGTAGATCTTTGCATGTTTAGTTTATATACGAAGTTTCAAGAAAATCGTAGGAGCAATTCTTGAGAAAATCGCGAAAAAGTGAAAAAAATCATTTAGTAAAGTGTTAAAGCAAACGCACTTTCGGTTATCCGATTTTTTTCCAAACTCGGAATTTCAACAACATATTTAATTTTAATTAATATTATTTAGATGACAGAATTGTCTAATAAACTGAAATAGCAGTTAAGATGAAAACCTACCCCCACCCCCTCCCCCAGAAGTGCCCATTAAATGATTTTTCTCCCGGGAATGTTTCAAATAAAAGTTGTAGCTGTTAGTAAGTGTAGTTGATATCCCAAGTTTGAAGAAAATTGTTGGAGCTATTTTTGAGAAAATCGCAAAAACGTAAAAAAGCAAACTAGTAAAGTGGTACTTCCGGTTGAGGACTTTTGACAGATGACCCACTGTCGGATCCCATGGTGATAACTAAACGGAATATCAAGTTTGAACTTTCTAGGATTTTTCGTTTTTGAGCTATGCTGTTCACATACATAACTCACACACACATTTTCATTGTATTGAGCAATTGTGTTTGGCATTGCTACTGTTATTTTTCTTTTTATCACTTCTACTCTACCGTTGGGCAAATTTGGTAGAGTTTTCATTGTCGCAATTTGACAACACAGTTGCAGTTGTATTGCCATTCACCCTCATTACCGATAACAGATCATTCCGAGCTATAAAGTAGCTACTCTCTTTTCTTTTTCGAAATTTTATTTACTGGGTAAATTCATGGCCTGAAAAACCTTCTCGCGCAATGTCCCAGTTACCCCAATATACACCTGCCTGTACAATTCCTCTAATAACTGGACAGAGGTGAATAAATTATCGAAATATAATTTTGTTCCCTCAGGAATATTCGCATGTTCTAGAAGGCCAACAACTTACGTAACCTCCTTGTCCAAGACCTGTGCTGGGAAGATTGGTATCTTTGCCACCGTTCGGTTCTGCATGAAGAAGATATCCATTTGGATTCGATATTATGGAATTATGCTCTCGTCTATAGAAACAGAATCCATTGGCGAAATTATTTTAAAAGCATTATTTAAATATTTAAATAGTGGGCGAACTTTATACAGCCGGTCACTATTTATCTTGGAATGGTCATTTAGATGAATGTGACGTAATATGTCTTCAAACCTCTTCCTTCTCATAGCGTCTGCAACAACGGATACTTTGCGGTCAGGATCTTCTTGCCAATACATCCTCTTGCTGGGTAGTTGACGGTAACTCGAAGTAAGCATTATCCCCAAAAATGTCAACATTTCATCAACTAAAACATTCAGATTATGATTCCCTTTTTGCCCTACATAAAGATTGGTTTGCTCGACTATGTGGTTAATGAAATCATTAGTAAAAAATATTTTAAATGCATCTAATGGCGATATCAGTGTTTTTTAAATACTGTACTGTAGATGGATACTGTAAATATTGTAGATGGTTCTATCTTATTTTTGCTACGAGCCGTTAGGAACCATGAGGTTTGAGCTGTCTGTGACCTATTAGATTCAGATGGTCTTTCTTTTTTAACTTTTTTTGAAGTACAAACTTTTTTGGCGGGAGGTTCATTTGCTAAACCTTCCCCTTCTAAGACACTTTCACATGCATTAGTTTCGGCATATTCTACATTTACTTCTGCCCTTAGTATGATACAACTTCTTCGTCTGATAAATCAGAATCTTCATCTGTAAAAGTATTTCCGGTTTCAGCCGGCGGTATGATTGCTGCAGATCTTATTGCTCTCACGCTTTCTCTTCTAAAGACTGAAATAGTTCCTCAACGGTGTATCGAGTATCTTTAAATGACCTAAAATGAAAATATAAATGAAACAGTTTTATTCGTGGTTTCGTTCGAAGTGGAACGCAAATCAAAAGAATTACCGTCGTTTTGTAAAAATGAAATAATTCATTTTTTTCAGAGTGGTTTATCGTACAGGAATATTGGACGTCAGCTCAAATTATCATATTCTACTGTACCGGTCCGCTAGAAAATAAGGTCCGCACAGACCGACCGAGGCTGATAACCGCAAGAAATACCCATTTCATTAAAAGGAATGTTACAAAAAAGCCTAGTACAAGCGCACGAGAGTTGGCGAAAGACCTTGCATCAGCAACAGGGATAAAAGTAACACCACCGACGCCGGGGCATGTTGGCATTGAAGGGAATGAGATGGCCAACGCCCTGGCCAAGATAGGCGCTATGATCCCACTTCTGAGGCCGGAACCTTTTTGTGGGATTAGCGACCAGATTCTGTTAGAGGAACTTAGGAAGGAGGAGGAGACGAAGAGATTTCAACTCTGGTACTCCCTCCCCGGGGTGCGGCAGGCCAAGATCTGCTTGGGAAATTATAACCAACGGAGGTCGGAGGCCTGCATTGGAATGAGTAAGAACCAGCTCCGCGTACTTACGGATTTCCTCACGGGGCATTGGCGACTTAGAGGACACCTGGTGAAGCTGGGCTTGGAAAGTGACAGCTGATGCAGATTCTGTGGGGAGTTGGAGGAAACTCCAATACTCTACTAACAGACTGCGAGGCTGCCACTCAGAGAAGGTTCAGGAACCTGGGCAGCTACCAGGTGGAGGAGGGGGACATACCCTCTCTAGAGCCCGTCAGGGTATTAGGATTCCTCAGGGATCTTAACCTGATGGAGGTATTGTAGAACGGATGTTCAACTGGGCATCCGTTCGGGTGGTATGGGCAGGCCTATGGCACCCAGGGGGCATAGCACAATAGACCTGATCAAGGTCGCAGTGCTCTCCCCCCCCGCTTAAAAAAAAAAACCACCGACCCTCAGGAAGTATCTCTATGAAACTGGATTTAGGGCTAGAGCAAAAAAAAACCTTTCATTATTGACAAGAACAGGAAGCTGCGGTTGGAATTCGCAAAACCTAATATAAATAAGTCACACGAATTTTGGAAAAACGTTTTATTCACTGATGAAAGTAAGTACAATATTTTTGGTTCTGATGGACGACAGTTTGTGTAGCGCAAGCCGAATAAGCAGCTTGATCTCAAAAATATTAACTGTGAAGCACGTGGGAGGAAATCTGATGGTGTGGGGGTGCATGAGTTACAATGGAGTGGGAGAGCTTAGTGATTATCGATGGCATTTTAAATGCAGATGGCTACGTAAACATTTTGCGCGGTAATTTGCAGAAAAGTGTGCGAAAGCTAGGGGGCCACGGATAATTTTTTGTTCCAGCAGGACAACGACCCCAAGCCCGGAAAAAGAGGGAATAATGGTGTTGTACAATGCACCTCGCCAATTGAAAACTCCTCCACAATCCCGATTGAAAACTTATAGTCTATTTTGGAGAAGAAAATTAGAAAAAAGAAATGTTTCTCTCGAAAGGAATTAATTTTCAATTTAAAGAGTGTCTGGGAAGAAACAGTTCAGGAAGTTATTTCTAAAGTTGCGGGGACTCTATGCCAAGGAGGCTAAATGCCGTAATAAGCAAAAGGACTTTACGTAAGATATTAAAAAAAAAATTAAAGTTGTTTATATGAGTTGTATGAAAACTTTTTTTCCGTTTATTTTCATGTTTTTTCGAATTTAGCATTGTTATTTCTCCAGAAAAGTTTATATGTTGGTTAGTTTGTATAATTAAACTATATTTAACAATAAGACGAAACTATGTCCGTTAAGTAACTATTATAAATATATATAAATTGAAAATTACCTAGCATGAATACTTTTTTTGACCACGTATGACGATAATAGTGAATGTGACAACTGAACAACTGTTATCAACAATCTTTATTTACAATTTAAATATATTTTCTGCCATCGTCAAAATTATGCAAAAATTATGCAAAGAAGAGAAAACTAAGAGAATGTTTTTGTACTTAGTGAACACGGCGACCTTCTAAGGTTAATAATAAGTTAGTCTTTAATATTACTATTATGTTTAGGTACTTTTATTATTTCATCGATTTCAATACTGTTTAAACAAATAAAGAAATTAATAACATTTTTTATGTTTAATCTATAAAATAATTTAATGAACATATCCAAACCTTAAAATCTTCACTAATTGAAAACTGACAAACTGTCATTACTTTCAACTGCCAAGATTTCTTTTTTTTTACTCGCCAGACATTAAAAGTACAACTTTACTCATTGATTTAACTAAAATCTATGGATAACAGAATAATAGGTTAATTCAATTTACCAATTTTCATTGAAAAATTAATTGAATACAACTATTTTATTATGAAATTCTTTTTATCCAATATCCAGTACATCGAAGTGTACCTAGTTGTAAGGATAATGAAATCGAAAATAAGCTTCTGTTCGCTAAAATTAGAAATTGTGGCAAATTCAGTGGCGAGTTAAAGAAATTAGAAAAATTTGCCCATCATAAAATCAGCAAAAGGCTGTGATGTTCTTTCGCAAATATGCTTGATAATGATTAACTCGTTAAGTAATAACTTTTAGAGTAAAAATACATTCAACAAGTGCATTTTTTTTATTGTTATCTGTCTAATCCAATAACAACATAACCTTCAATATCTGAGTAACTGAATATTTTAATGAACAAAATGATAATAATATTTGAAATTCTGAAATAATTAACGAATAGCGTTCAATCCATGGAATTTAATG